>VCJN01003309.1:0-274089 GCA_006384855.1 Tetraselmis striata | reverse complement strand
AAATACTACGATGACGAACTTGATGAGCTTGTTTGGACATCTTCGGTAGACATGCACTCGCTTATGCGACTGGTTAGTATTCGTCCGGTGCTCCGAAACCACCCTCCGTAGCTACCAAGGCGACCCGCCGAAATCCTCACCACCGGGGGTCAGTGCGTCCCACAGCCGCCATATCGGAAAGCGCACGCATAGCAGACGCTACGACAACATTTGTTGCTACCTTCGTGCTGCCCTTCATTCCCTAAGTTGGTCACCCCGGGCGACACCATCGTCGGTGAAGTCGTCGACTTCGCAGCGCATTGTTAAAAGCGGCAAGTGCGACGGCCCCGACCTCGCAACGTCTCCGTACGATGCGACCAGCACGCCGATGATGTCGACATCGAGCATGATCCCCGCACCGAGAGTGCAGCCGCCTGCGGCAAGTGTGTGCCACTAGGGTCAGCGCTGCACCATCACCAGCCCTCCCCCCACCTTCTCTAAACGAATGGCTGATCAGTATCGTCAAGCATGTAGGTCTTTGTTCCCAAGTTGGTCGTGCGTGATTTTGCTATCCATGGTCCTGATGTGTGTTTTGTTCGGCTCCTTCGCGGCTCACAATGACAATCGCTGCCGGTCATCTTATCGGTCGTCGTAGTTTTTAAGGTTTTCATTGGCCATGCGGTTCGGGAATCTCCGGATCGTATTGAGCCGTCTCGCAAGGTGATCACGATTGGCTCAATACACTCGGTACTTGAGCCAGTGGATGGGCTTTTTTACGCCCCCGGGACAGGACTGGCACCAGTGAAACCCTTGCATTGTCTCCACGACGGCCGTTTAGGCAGCGATCCAGCTACGGAAAGCCCTCGGCAGGCGACGCTCCGTTATAGTCATCAAGCAAATGCCGAAGCATTCTGCAAGACTAATTGGAGGCTAGTGACGGAATTTCCAACACTGTTGGATCACCGTATAAAACACTGCCATCAAAATGCCCGGCACTGACCACGAAAGGTCCGCCCTACCCGTTTGGGCGTCGGCCCATTCGAGTAATGCGGGTTGGGGCAAGCCCCAATCCGCGGAGCAAAGCATTTCGGGAGTGCGATACATGTGCAACAAAAAAGGCAATGTGAGGGAGGGCCCGACGCCATAGCTGGAAAATTTGCCCATTCTCAGTAACATCTAGGGCGCCGTGAAGGGAGGGGGGACCCCGCCCACAATAAGTCCTCAGGTGTTGACGCAACAACCTGACTACTAATAAAACCCCCGAACTCCGGAACTAACAACCGCGGGCATTCCACCAACATGTGTTCGATAGTCTCAGATTCACCTCCGCCACATGCAGGGCAGTGTTCAAGAAACCGCTCATACATGACATGAATCCGGGCCAATCGGCGGGCAGTGAGAAATACTCGGGTGCGTAATTGTATCATTATGTGCAGCACGGCCATGACCCCCGCGGGGACACCCACACCGTACTGTGGCAACGGGTTTGACGCATAAGACGCATGGACATATATACCCCAGGCTTTATTGCGTGCTAACGATGCCGACAATTCGTAACGCGCCCACACCGATGCCTTTACTAGCTTAGCAGCATCGCGCGCGGCTAGCTAGTGACCTCCACTCAAGTGGAAGGTGCGCCCCCTCAGCTAGCCCTACGTTCGGCCTAGCTAGTCGATGTAACCACCGCACAGTCCCCGACGTCCACGTCTTAGGGCGTACCCGACTTGGCTGATCTACTAAATGGGTTATACATGTATTCAAGTCGGATGCTTTAAGGAACGCCCGAGCCCGTGACGCAGCGGCCGTAGCCTCTATGGGCGCAATATCCAATTCCCACATCATCGGTGCAGTGGCCACCCCAGGGGAGTTTTTACCCAACCCAATAAGGCACCGCAAGCACTGATTGAGTACGGTTTGTAATTTATTTGCGCCGTTATACTAGTTCTATTCATACCCCATAAGGATTACTTCACACCCGTATGTTATTAGAACCGGCAGTACACAGGTTTTAAAGACAGACACACGCACATTAATAGGAATTATATCCCGTCCACCGAGTAATACCGAATCGAGCGCCTCGATGGCGCGTTTATCTTTCTTAACCCGGTCATCTACGTCTACTATGTGCCGCATACCTAGGTCCGAGTTAATGACCGTACCCAAATACCTATATTCATTTACAACCGGTACCCGTTCTCCCCCAAGGCCCAAGCTGCCAACGGGCAGCTTGTTCGCGTAACGCGGTCTCGCCGGAATGTCGGCCTAATGCCATCATCCCACACTTAAGTACCGCAATCCCCATAAGATGGTCATCCGCTCGTTGCGAGAAGTGGGCGAACACGGCATGCAGGCTATCAAACGAGCATGTGATACCAACAGCGTCGTCCGCGTATAACTGACCCGGCACCCGTAGTGATTGCCTTGCCGCTAATGTGTCGGTGCATCATGGTACATCACACCCTAGATGTTCTACCCCATCGAATATAACGTTAGTAAATATGTTGAATAGGATGGGGGAAACGGGGCATCCCTGTCGCGGAGGCCACGCTCTATGGGTATGGGGTCTGATTGTGTTCCCGGGGCCATCCCTGTCTTGACCCGTACCATACTATCCATGTATAAAGTATTAAATAATGAAGGTAGGCATATGATCCGTGACTCCTATGGCTTGTAGTTTTCGGAGTAAAAGCTCATGAGATACGGTGTCATATGCCTTCCTTAGGTCAATAAACCCCGCGTACGTGGGTAGACCTAACGCTTGGGGACGGGCCGTGATATCAAACACGCTGGCGACTTCCATGGGGCCCTCCTCATTCCGCATAAAACCCGCTTGCCAACGGCGGATTATCCCCAAGCTTGGCTTACGTCTTGCAAGCGTTGGGTAATTACGGTCATAAGGAGTTTTATAGCGGCACCCATAATTGAAATACCCCTATAGTTGTCCATACAGGTTGAGTCGCCTTTTTGGGGCACCGATACTATGGCCGAGCTACGCCATTGCTGGGAGATATAGTTCTTAGTCAATATCCCGTCAATTAAGCCAGCAATGCCTTGCCAAAATGGCTATTCGGGGCGTATATCGCCAATTTTAAAGCCTCCGCAGTAATTCCATCCTGCCCCTGGGCCTTATTATTTTTTAAACGCCTTAGAGCCTTGACTAGTTCCTCCCGGGTTATATGCCCTTTAACCCCGTTTAGTGCGGGGGCAATGGGTGGCGATGTACCGCGGCAGTGTTCCCACGCCGCACGGTACATCGCAACCCGTTGTGCTAGGAAGTGGGGATCACGCAGCAGCTCCCGATAGTGCCGCGCCCAGCACGCATTGATTTCGCCCGGCTCGGTATGAAGTACCCCCGCCACCGGATTGCGTATTGGATGGTCGTTCGCGCCCTCGAATGAACCCTGCCCCTTGCGGAGAGAGCGCGCCCACTTCCAGAATTCCCGTCTCCCACCACCCTTCTTAAAATCCTGAACCGCTTTTTGCACGGTCCGCTCCCTCTGGCGGCGGTGGTTATTATATATGTACTAGTGTCCGGACCCTATGCCGTGCAGCAGAATAATGTGCCGACGCTAGAGCGGCATCCCAAGGGCCTTTAGTCCCCCGGCACGCCATAAAGGCAATGCGCCGACGATTAATCGCACCTACGATAGACCGTTGCAGCGGCGGCCCTAGGCCACGACACCTGGGCTTGGTAACAGCCCCTATACCCCGCGCGCCGCCGACCATATATGTTGCTTGGA
Organism: Tetraselmis striata; assembly: GCA_006384855.1. Classification (NCBI taxonomy): domain Eukaryota; kingdom Viridiplantae; phylum Chlorophyta; class Chlorodendrophyceae; order Chlorodendrales; family Chlorodendraceae; genus Tetraselmis; species Tetraselmis striata. The sequence continues at coordinate 270,370 of VCJN01003309.1, read as the reverse complement.
TAAATTGGTCGGCGCCGGTGTCTAGGGACCCCCCCCCCCCCCCCCCCCCGCGCCTCCCGAGGGCCCGCCGTCTACTAGTGGGTCATCTAGAGGGGCGAGCACCGCGAAGGGATTAGCGGTGACGAGATCGTGGAACGGCTTCAGCCATTCAGAGGGAGAGTCACCATGGGCCGGTTTGGGAATGGACCTTGCAAATAGGCGTTCTGCAGGCCGAGTGGACAGGTGTCCTCACGGATGGCGCCCAGCATAGGGAAAGAAGATTAGACAGGAAAGTGATCGGAGGTGTCCCAAGAGTAGTCCACCCATGCCGAGGGCGAGAGAGCCAGGGGGGGGGGGGGAGGGGGGGCTATGGTGGGAGGCCATGCGATGAGGTGGTCGAGAACGCGGCAACTGTCCCTCCGACAAGCCTCCGATACATCCCGCGGCCACATGGGCTTACCGCCGGGAAGGCACCGCCAACGCATGAGTAGAGCCGCCAACTCTTTTTCATCCATGTTCCAATCCCCCCCCCCCCCCCCCCACCATGATCATATCCCTCGGATAACTCGTACGAAGCCGCGCCAGTTCTTTGCGCAGGCGGTCCCGATACTGTTCCCCCTGCGGAGCGGAGCCTGTATATGGGCTCCATTAACAAAACGACTTTGAAGTCTTACATGAAGAGCGACATGGACATACTTCTCTCTGTTTAGGGCCGTTATGCCGGGTGTCGTCCGGCGGACGACGAACGGAATGAGACTCAGGCCATGAGTGCTCCTCGCGCTCCGGCACTTCAATCTGGGCCCGACCTTCCGATTCACTCTTGATCCTAATGAGCGGAATATTCCAGCTGCGGATGGTCGCCCGGGCGAATGATTCTTGCTCGTGGTTTGGCCCTGATGACGATGATTTCTAGCTTGCATGGGGCTCGTTCTACTCTGTTCCTATGCCTTAGTTTTGATGATTAGTGATCTTTTGGCCCCGATGACACATACATTTTATGTTATCATGACACTGACTCCGCCGATCATGCTGACTCTCGATACAAATTGAGACCACATACAGTTGTGTGCTGTGTCAAAGTACCGCCGCCTTGAAAAGCGGGCACAGCGGTGAAAATTGGTGGTTTATTGCCGGACACTACTGGCATGGATACTAGTGCGTGGTGCCTAGCTAGTGGAAGCACTTTCTGGCATCTTTCACTTCTTGTATATTAAGAGTCACTTCTCCTATCGTGTGGGACTCCCGGGGGTCAAAACGGCAATTGTACACAATTTCAATTAAAGCTGTAATGTAAAGTCGCGCGATATCACGTGAAGTCGTTACGGCGGCGCCGCGCGCGCTGAAACACGCGGGGTGGCTCTGCAAAATGGCTACGTTCCCGTAAGGAATGGACCATTCCGACGCCACCACGCGCTTCAGCGTGGCCGAATTAGGCGGGGTACGCCTCGAGCTCCCCATCTCCGAGGGTTCCTAAGGGTTCCTTCGGTCGCCTGCGGCGCATGTTTGAGGCGCGGGCTAGTCAACGCGCTCTCCAATTAGGCTCCCGCCGGCGAGCGGTGCTGCGCCACACCCATACTACGGTGCGCTCGCTAACCCGCGTGTCGGCCGACGCACGTCTGGTTGTAGGGTTGCGGTGTAGCTGCCTGCCCTGCGGGTTGGCGGAGCCGGGGGGCTGCTACTATGGGATCAAAGCGGCGGTGCGCGGGTAGATGTTACCGCTTCGGCGCGAGGCTGGGTGTTGTTGCTGCCGTGATGTTTCCAGTATGGGAAATTGAAATTGAAATTGATTACAACTGCTAGTCTGCTGCGTCCACTGGCCCAGACTGAGTTGTTCTTAGGACATGCTATCTCTGACCATGGTAGGGAACACTAGGTGCAGTTACAGCTCAAGGTAACGGCCTTCCTCCAGTGTGCCCAAGCCCCTCCTCCTTCCCGCGGGCTGAAGCTAGGACAGCAGCGCCCCCCTGCTGTCCCTACCTAAGTCAGGCCTATCCCATCCAGAGCTCAGCAGGCAAGCTTAGGCAGCCGAAGCGTCCCGCCTTCAGCTACTAAGGTGAGATGGGGGAAGGGGGCTGACCGGAATAACTATGTGGTGCTCAGCATTTATCCACCTCTGAGCCGGCTAGTATGATTGGTGGGGGCTGCGGTGCCCTCCGACATGTAATTGGGTAAATGTTGTCTGTGGTGGTTGATGGAATCGGCGGTGTGTGTTATGTGTGTGTGGTGAGTTTCTGGGTGTGTGTTGGTGTATGAGCTGCACCGGGCACATTGTTAGTGGTGGGCGGTGTTCTTGAGTGAGCTAGCTTGGTTGTTGCTGCAGTGGCTCGCTCAGCAGCTTACTGGTGCGAGCTGTTGGACGGGTGGGCTGCATCATCGTATGTTATCCACTCAATGCCTGATGAGCTGCGGGTGTCATAGAGGCGTGGCTTGCTCCTGCTGCGGTTGCGGGTGGCGCCGTCCGAGCGGCTGCGGCCCCTGGGCTGCTTCTTCTTATTTTCTGCTGTTGTGGTTGTCTTGCCTTTGCATGTTGGGGTGGGCTGGCTGGGGTGACGTTTTAGCTGGATGGAGAAGCGCTGTGGGTTGCGCAGCTGGTGGGACTCCGCTGTGAGGCTGGCCAGGTTGGCGGCTATTGCGGGTTGGCTGGCAGGAGAGGACTGTGAAAGCAGCTCTGTGGCTGCGGTGGTGAGATGGTGTAGTTCTGCCAGTCTCTCGGTGGTGCCATTGGGTAGTGTGCCCTCCCGGAATGGCGCTGTCGTTCTCCTCGTAGTTGAGTTCCAGTTCCTCCTCGTCGTCCGCCTGTGCTACAAGCATGGCAGTTGCCGTTGGGGCTGTGGCTGTAGGTGCAGGGGCTGGGTGGGCTGCTCCGGGGGCGCGCTATGTTGCTTCTCCGCGCTGGTTGATGGCTGCCACTGCGTCTTCGACCGCTCCGCGCTTCGGTGGTACGTGCTCGAACCCTGGGGAGGGGGGGGGGAGCGTCGCAGACTTGGGGTGCGATCTGGGTTGCTGGGGTCGCTGGAGGTGGTAGTTGGATTGGGTCTGCTGGTGAAGGGGCTGGCGATGTGTCGGCAGGGCGCCTCTCGGTTGGTGACGGGGTTGGCGTGGCCTTGATATTTCCGCGCGATGTCGACACTGTGTTGCGCCACTGGTCTGTTCTCTCGGTGCTGCAGGTGCCACCGATGATGCTGTGGTGGTGGGCGGTCAGCTGCATGGTGAGGGTGTAGGTCGGGCGTCCGGTGGCTCGCAGGGCGAGGGACGCTGGGGCGATCTTCCGGGCCTTCTTTCGCAGGCCTATCGCTGCGCGTCGGATCTGGTCGTGACCAGTGTTGCCTCCCAGTTCTCCCGCCTCCCGGATCGTCTGGCTGAAGGGGTGGATGAGCAGCTCCGAGGGGTCGAACTCGGACTCGGTGAGGTAGATGACGATGGTGCGGAGGCGTATCGCCCGCAATAGCGCGACAAGGGAGGTGAGGGCCACTGCTAGGCGCAGGGTGTCCGCGAGCTCCTCGTCTTCTTTGCCGAGGGAGATGGCGCAGAGGTTGTCATCTCCCATGCGCAGCAGTGTCGGCTCGGTGTGGTGGAGGTACATCTCGACGCCGGCAGCTGTCATGGTGTCCTTCAGCCACTGCGCGTCTTGCAGCTCCAGAGGTGTGTTGATGCGCTTGCTGATGGTAGATGCGATGGCCTCCGCCAGCTGCTCCACCGTCGCCAGGGGGCCGGTGCATGCGCTCAAGCACATCAAGATGTAGCAGCGACGCAACAGTGCATGCAACGCTTGGAGGAAACACGCGCGCGACTCGACTCATCCATGGCAGCTCAGGATCAAGCAAGCATAGATGTTGCTGAGGCGATTCGCCTGAGAGACAACGCGGAGCGCTTGCTGGAACAACGACGTCGCATCTGCCCTGATGCGACAGGCCAAAGCGTAGTCCAGCAGCGCACGGTTGACAACAAGGTCAGATCAGGCATCACAAGCGTCGAGAAACTGTACAGCCTTCTTAGCTTAAAGCTTGATCCTGTGGGTAATCCCATTCCTGAGGAGCTGTATAAGCTGTACGAACTTCAAGAAGGGCATTGGCATGCTGAAGAGCGCCGTGGGCGCACACTTCTGAAAACCCTGGACCTTGTCATGAACTCTGTGCTGGAGACTTTCGAAAACGACCCATCCGGGGTTGACCATATGTTCAACGCATACAAAGCGTATAGGTAGGTGCCATAGCAAACTTAGCTGGACTGCGCCTTGATATGAGCATATACATTACACTTAGATATACATCCACACACATGTTGACAGTTTGGCCACCCTTTGTTGACCAGGCAATCCCAGGTTTCTCCTACGTGTGCGGTCCGTGTGGCTGTGGCTTGCAATCTCCCTATGGTGCTAGTTGCTGTAGAGATGTACAATAGATTCAGCAGCCCTGACGAGCGCGAACACAAATTATCTAGCATGGTGGGGACATTCGATCGTTGTGGTCTGATCGCGTTGAGCTTTGATGGCGCCATTTCAAAGCACATCTACTCCAAAGCCCGTGGGCATGGAATTGCCTTTGGCCCTGGGCGTGACAAGTGGAAGCATTTGCGGACGCTTTGTCGCACTCGTCTGCCGCGCGAGAAGCTTGAGTCATGTCTGGACATTATATGTGACCCGCAGAACATGCATGAGGTAGCTTTTGGCCATAAGAATCTGGTCCTGAGCAATGGGGACACCATCAAGGTCCTAGCAGTGCAACGCCGGGTAAGCTGGTGTGCCCCTCCTCCCCCCCACCTCCGTACACATACACAAATATTGATGGGCATGCTGATGCTGTGAACAGAGAATTTGCAGGAGATCATGTGGAGAGAGTATGCAGCAAACCATACATCAACCGATGCCAATGGCAAAACTGCGAGCACTGGCGTTGGGCGGAATGTGTTCTTCCATATGGTGAAGCGGTGCACAGCGGGTAAAGCTCGAATTATGAGTACTCTATGTTTACTTTTTCTCTGAAACATGCACATACAATAGCTCAGCAACCTCAGCTTATCATGTTGTTTGCACTACTGTGTTCCCATATTGAAATTGGCATTGTGTCTTGCGCAAATTTGCACAAGGTCGGCAAAGGAATCTGTCTGGGCTGGATAACATCTCATTTGGACATGGCTCGTAGAACTCCAAGCTACGAAAGACGCGGTTACGGAGTTGGTCAGCTATGGCAAATGCTATGGCGTGAACCTGGAGGTACATCCAGGCTGCGGGGTACTGGCATATGTTGTCTACAATTTGCCAATCCCTTGTTGCTTGTCAGCTTTTGTTCTAGCGTTAACATTGTGAATCTGACATTGCAGGGATTCCGTGATCGCGTGCAATCTCGGATTGAGAGTTATCAGAATTTCTTGAAGGTTGATATGGTCGCCCATTTGGAGACCAGCTCTCCGATTGCGGCGCACTGCCTTTGCCGACTGCTGGGCGGGCAGGAGTTCAACTTTTCATGTGAGGACTGCGCTCACAGGCTAGCAAACCCACGAGCAGTGTGATGCGTGCACTGATTGGAAGGCCTACTGCACCGACTGCCCGGAGTCGTGCGGTCAGCACAATCAGCACTGTTTGTGAGTTGTGCGATCAGCGCTTCATCATCTTTCAGCAACTCCGCGTGATGGTTGCCATGCTGGCGGCCAATTCCTCCGTGCCAAAGACATTGATAGAAGACAATCGCTTCTTGATCACCAAGTGCGAGCATTGCTCCAAACTGCTGACGTGCACTGCTCCAAATTACAACTAGTATTTCTAGGCACTTCCAGACATCAAGTGTATTTGGTATGGCAATGGTCATTGCATGTCCGGTGCAAGTGTGAGCAACGGTTGGACAAGTACATTGCCCATCTAGTCAGGGGCAAAGTGGAGTCGGATGCGAAATCAGCTCGGAGGGCAGCGGTGGCAGCCTTGCAGGTGGAAGTGACAATGGAATACAAGATGAAGTGGGTGGTGTTGCTCCTACGTGAATGTTAGCTGGAGTGGTATGTCTCCCCCTCCCCCCCCCCCCCCCCCCAAGGATCTCGTTTCTGCCCCTCCCCGCCCTCACTGCTGACATCCCTTCCCGCCCCTGCGATGCCAATACGGTATTATGACTGTGTATCTTGCCAGGTTTGGGAAATCCGGAATCCCATAATGAAATCATTACCATGTTTGTGCGGCGCATGGTGCCAAACGACGATGGCGAGTCGAATATTGATCCCGATGGATACATCATCGAGTATTTTCATGACCTGTCGGATGACTCGGTGGAGGACGGCTTTGCAGTCTTCTCATGTCTTCACGCGGATCTCCTGACATTTGGATCCTTGAACCCGTCGATCACGGAGGCACACATCGCAACATACGGTGCTGCAGCCTACTGTGAGAAGTATATGGCCCACATGCTTCCGCTCTTGACAAGCATCCGCATTCTGGGCCATTCCATTGGCGCAGCTGAAATGGACAAAAGCTCGCTAGATGGACACTTCGGAACTGCAGGTACGTCCTCACTTCCCCATAGAAGCATGTGTGTATGCAGTAGAATTGCGATGGCAATGTTGAATTCTAAATGTGTGTCGCTCTGCAAGACCGCACGTCAAGCAGGTAGTTGCATTCGAAGGCGGGGATGCCGCGTGCGCCTTGCAAGTAGCAGTGCGCTGCATGCACGGGGCACGCGGAATGATGAACACTACATGCCGCGAGATCGTGCTGCGGAGAGAACACCAACACGAGCTGAAACCATCGGCACTCTATGAAGTCCCCATTAGGTAGGGCTGTAGTTGTACACCTACTGGCCTTACAACCACCTAAAGCTCTCTTGGAATGCGCATGGCGGTGCTCCGCCCGGCGTTTCTCGGCTTTAAGGTTTCTCCCCCTCCCCCCCCCCCCCCCCTCCTTCACCAGATCCATTGCTTTTAGGCGGTTTGAATACGATTCATCCGGTGCCTGGAGCGGTAGGTGTCACGTTCGTCAAGCACGGTATCTGTGGCGAAGGGCGACACATCCTGTGGCTACTATGGTTGGGAACTGGGCTTCAAGGTCGGATGGCCAGCCAGCAGGCCATGGACCTAGCGGAGTGCGGTTCAAGTCCTTGGCGCTGCAATATGTAGCCGCAACCGTCTCTGACGGGTACACTGTGACCCTAACATACACAAATACGGAGGTGAGTGAGCCTCCTATCATGTTTGCATGGGGAGTGAGATGACATAGACCTGTAGCTTTGTGCTTGTGGAAATAAACTGAGTTTCAGCCCGTGTCCGTATATGTTTTATGTGTGGTTATTCTAAGAGCGGAGCTCTGGAGGAAGCAGCGGAGGTGCGAAGGCCGAGTAGCGCATATGTGCAAAACCTGCCTCGGCCCGGCAAGGTCAAGGGGCGCAAAGGCATCCGTTGCTGTTGATAGGAACCGTGAAGAAATACTCCGGAACAAGAAGCAGCGAGTTGAGGATGCAGAGGCTGGTTATGCATCATTGAAGAAATCCAGTAATGGATTCTGGTGCCGAGCGAAGGGATGCTGCCGGTTTTTCAGGTGCGGTATAGTGGTAGCCACACATGCATTATTGAACAACATGTCATTGCGATTGGTGATACAGTTGATACCTTCACATACTATAAATATCGGTGCACGTGTTGACTATGCATGGCGGCAGGTCCGACTATTGGCTACATTGCCCCAAAAGCTGTCCGGATGCCGGCATCAATGCTTTCCGGAGTAGCCTCCACAAGCAGAAGAGTAGCGGAAGAACGGTGGTCACCCCTGCCTACGTATCATCGAGCGACATGGTGAAGATGGTTGTCGGTGCGCCGGGCAGTAGGCTGCGGACTGCCGTCACTCGGGATCCTGCTTGCAGCGGGTTGTACGGCTGCGGAGCTAAAGCAGTTCTTGGGCATCAATCTTCAATCTCACGAGGGCGAGCCCGACATTGCATTGCCGGATCGCAGTGAGACTCCCAACGAGCGCCATGAACGTGAAGCCCACGAGGCCAGGCGTGCCCAACTATTGCAGGCTGTGCAACAAGGCAAGCACATGCTGAGCAATGGCGTCGAATACCGGTGCCCTGCTTTTCCAGAGGCAGCGTGCATGAAGGGAGGTACGTACATGTATTAGGAAGAGGAAGTGGCTGGTAGCCCAATTACAGTTCTGTGATTTGGCGTATGCACGTGGAGTGGCGACAAAAGGAGACGAGCTTACCGCCAGAGAAGCGGCAACAACAATGAGGTTATTTGGGAGCAAAATGGGGGAACAACAATATGGATGCGGCCACCTTGGAGGTGCTTGTTTGTGTTCTTCGTTGCGCAATAACGTACAACGGGGGGAGTGCTACTGGACTTCTACTCACGACAATAGCGATAGATGTAGGTTGCCAGAACTCTTGGAGCATTATTGGGATTTTAGAACATGGTTCTCATGCCAATAAAACAAATCCATGACAAGCTGAATAGGGCACTGCTAGAGAACCGAAACACTAAATAAGCTTGATGACATCGTAGACGTTGTTGATGATGATGAGTAGTTGCCCGGTGTTTGGCACTGCTTTCGCCGTCACAAATTTGTTGTTGTAACAATTAACAATGTATGGTCGTCACTTCTTGCTAATGGTTCCGCTTTGTTTGCGGAAGCGCCAAAAATCATCAGAGGAGTTATTATACGCTATACAAAAAAAATTGAAATCCTTGTAGCCGTATCGCGCAGTCTCAAAAAAAGCGGGCAATGAACTGTAGCACTGCCAGCCGTACGCGCACGCCACCGTACGTGTAACACCCCGCCGCGGGACCCATTGCCGAGAAAATCCCACGCCATGGGGAAAATGACTCTTATCGGATTACCCTTCGCTTGTGAGTCTTGTGACCAAACCGGTACAAACTGAGGCTACACAGTTGTGCACTGTGTGACAGTAGTGCCGCCTTGAAAAATGAGAGGCGCGCAGAGCTGTGAAACCCGTACACAAGGATAGGGCCCAGCCTCCCTTTCTCAGAGCGGGGACGAAGCCGCTACTTTTCTTTGATGTTACATACTATTCTTTAATGTCGGATACATATGCACTATGTAATATATACATACGTGTGCTGTGATGATTTATGTCTATGTACATATAGAGAGATGTACAAATTACATCAGGGCTTTCACAAAAGCGCACTACAAACAGAACATATCGAGAGATGTATATCGTACGTTAGGCGGGATGACCGGGGACAGCTCCGCCGGCCGCTGCGCGCCTGCTGCGCGCCACGACTGTAACCATGAGCCTCACGTCCCAGAGGCATGCCGCCGGCCTGGCCTGGTCCCTACAGCCTCGGCCTGACAGCTGACTCGCATGTGGGTATCGATCCAGCAGCCGTCAGTGTCCGCTGCTCGCCTCTCGACCACACGTTATATCGACCACACGTGGCGCCTAAGTCCACTACCCCAAGTATCCCGTTATTAACCATCGCTCGCCGGTTTACCCCCGGCAACTATTCCTTACGAACTTGGCGACAACACAGCCCGCCTCTCACAGCCGCACTGGCACCGCCCGGAAAAAAAAAAAAAACTCCAGCCTACACCCATCCTCCCTCGCCTCCGCGCGCTTCCGCGCGACATCGCTGCCACGGCAGGCAGCGCGCTGGGTACCCCCTGGCCCCGAGCCGCACCAGTGGTCAGACGTCGGGCACTGTGCATAAGGCTGCCGGCCCCGGCGTGCGTGGTAGTTAGGCCGCGCAGCGCGGGTCGGCGCTATGGCGACCGGCCTGACTGACTCCCTCGCGGGGTTGCCCAAGAACGCGGGCCCGCGGGAGCTGTACGCCAGGTTCAAGGTGCGCCGGGCCGCCCCCGCTGTGGCTGCAGGCTTCATGGGAAGGGTGGGCCTCTGCAGAATGGGGCGTGGGGATTCTTAGGAGTCCGCACCCAAACCTTTCGCCCCCCCCCCCCCCCCCACCCCCCTTCCCCCTTTGCCACCCTTCCTGGATGAACCAGGTCCACAAGTTCCTGGGGAAGGGCAGCCTTGGTAGCATGTATCTGGCGCGCGCGCTGGAGGACGACGCCGAGTACGCAGTCAAGGAGGTGCGTCGCTTGGTCGGTGAGGTGCAAGAGGAGGGGACTGGCGCGGATCAGGCATGTGGGGGGCCGGAGGCGAGTGGTCGTGTGACCCCCCCCCCCCCCCCCCCCCCCTCGCAGATCGATGTAAAGCAGCTAAGCGACGAGGAGAAGGACGCAGCCGCGGACGAGATCTACAAGCTGTCGTCGGTGCAGCACCCCTGCTGCACGCCTATCTACGACGTGTTTGTGGACAACTCCGCCATTTGCATCGTCATGGGCTACGTGCCCGGCAGCAACCTCGCGGGCCTGGTGCAGCAGGTGAGGCGCCCGCCCTACCGCGCCGCGTCCCCGCCACCCGCCTGCATGCTGCGCCACTGCGGCACCGATGGCGAAGCCGCGCTGGAGCGGGGGCTGAGGCGGGTGCTGGGTGGGTGCGGCAGGGCGCGCGCGCGGGGAAGCTGATGCAGGAGACGCTCATCTGGAAGTACTTCATCCAGGCCTGCTACGGCCTGCGCGCGTACCACTACAACGGCATCCTGCACCGCAACATCAAGGTAGGCGCATCCGAGGTCTGGGTGCAGGGTGTGGCCCACCGGCGCGTTGCATGTATGTTGCGAGCCCGCGCAGGCCGTCCTACAAGCTCCGGCTGCCGGGGTGTGAAGGAGGGGCATGCGCGATGTGAGCTGCACCCGCGAGCCTAAGCCCTCCCCACCCCCCCTCCCAACCCCCGCGGGCACACACACCCACACCCAGCCCTCCAACATGCACGCCACGCCCAACCAGCACCTGCTGCTCCACGAGCCGGGCATGGTGGAGCTGCTGCGCGCCGGCAAGAGCCAGGCGACCGTCACGGCGCCAAAGTACATGGCGCCAGAGGCATCCCCCCCCCCCCCCCCCCCCCCCCCCTCGCCCCCCCCACCTTGCCCTCATCCCGAGAACTCAGCTCTCAACACCGCAGCGCATCTATGCACCGCCCCGGCAGTGCCACTACTGACGCACCGTTTCCTGCATGCGCGCGCAGCTTTGGGAGGGGCAGCCGTTTGCGTTTGCCGCGGACATCTGGGCGCTGGGCTGCGTGCTGTACGAGCTGTGCACGTACAAGGTGCCCGCCGCCCCTCCCCGCCGGGCGCCACCCCCGGCGCCCTCCCCCCCCCCCCCCCCCCTGCCGAGCTGACGAACCCCCGTGGCGCACCGGGGGGGGGCAGGTGCCGTTTGAGGCGCGCACGGTGCAGGAGCTGCAGCTGCAGGTGGCGCGCGGCCGCTTTGCGCCCATCTCTGCCAAGTACTCGCCCGAGCTGGCAAAGGTGGTCTACTCGCTGCTGGCCAAGGACCCAAGCCAGCGGCCCAACATCGAGCAGGTGCGTATCCGCCGGGATGCCGGGCTGACGCAGAGTTTGTGTCGGATAGAGGAGGAGGAATTGCCGGGGGAGAGGGGGGGGCTCATTACAGAAAGAAATGTGTGTCCCAGCGGGCGGTCATTATACCCTAAACAGCGCACCGGTGGTTTTGTCCCCGCATCACCACCAATTGTGCCCGTGGCCCTGGGATGTCCTCAAACTGTAGTGATGCGGGTAGACGCGCCCAGCGCAACGACCCAGCGGTGTCCAGGAACCGTCAAACGGTCCAAACCAGATACCAGGCGCAAGCGCCGCCTCGTTCCTGTAAGCCATAGCCTGACTCATCGGAGTACTGCCGACTGCGTAGTGTCGAGCATTGCCGCTTTCCTGCGGCCGCGTGTCTGGCCCGCGAGGTCCGTAGTAGGAGCAGGCATGATGCAAGGCGTGCTTCTGGAGTCACGGGAACCGCAGGCCGCGGTGCAGGCGTGCGCATGCGTAGTACACGCGCACGCCCTGCGTCACTGAAAAGCACCGGGAGCGCTCCTCCTCGCCCGTACCATTTTAGGCGAGTACATAACGCCCCAAAAGTACTGCTCGCACCAGAAACATGAATACTGGTATTGTTTGGAGGTGATACAACTATCAATGGAGGATACATTGTAACGTATACAACACTATTGTAGATGTTTGCCACTGTTTTTGATCATGTTTGCTCCCCCCTCCCCTGTGCTCCATCGTCAAGCAAGTCATGCGAGGCTGAATGCGGCACCTCTACGTGCCTGCCCGCGGATAGCATGCCGGCACAGTCCATGAAGCGTGGGCCCACGCAGACGGTCCTGCATGCTTTGGTCGCCGGGATGTGGAGGAGGGGCATGTGCAGTGTGAGTTGCATCCGCGAGTCTAAGCCCCCCCCCCCCCCCCCCCCCCTCACCCGGCACACCCGCACGCACTGTGTCGCGCTGTCCAGATCCTGTCCTCCAAGGTGATGACGCACTACAGCAGCATCCTGGGCCTGGAGGAGGTCGCCTACTACAGCGTGCACCCACGCGCCGCGCCCGCTGCGGCCGCTGCCCCGGAGGCTGGCGGAGCCCCCACGCAGTAGGAGCCACGCGGCCTCAACCATGCGCTGGGCAGCGCACTTACATGTGGGGCGCTACAATGCTGTTCAAAAACAACCGCGCAGCTTGTTTTTAAACAGGATTGAAGTTGATATTCATGCAGAAGTGGGCCGGGTTGCAAGGGCGGCGTCATGGGAGCCTCGTTCTCATCGCCTTTACGCACTTGTCGTCAGCCTGCATGCCAAACGGATTATTTGCACATGCTGATAGACTGTGGCGATCCTATGAGAATTATATATGTTGTTTCCGGATGCCTTTCACCTGACCCCTTTCCTCCGCCGCCCCCTCCTCGGTAGCGGATGTGGTCGCGACTGGGGGATATCTCTGTTTCATTTGTACTCATCATTCATGTGTGCATGTGATGCATGCGCACCATGCGCGCCCGCATTTGTTGCTTATAGGGTACATTCCTTATTGGGTGCCTCGCCTGTCCTTGCGTGCAACGCAATGATGACTCCGAGCACTGGGAAATTCGGCACCACGGCCTCAAGCACGCATTCGTGCCCGTCGGCAAGCCCAAGAAAGTCTCGCAGAGACGCATGAAAACCCTCCTCCGCCTTCAGCTTCAGAGGAGGTCGACGCCCCTTCGTGCCGTGAAGCATGTATCCGAGCACGACTTCCGGGATGCAGTAGTCCCGCCTGGCACGAGAGAGCAACTGAACATGAGATTTTGTCGTCCGAACAAGACAGTTACGTCAAAGCAACGTGGGCAGTCGGAGTTTTTGAGCTTTAACGACATATCGACTAAACGGACGTATCGACTAAATTCGACTTGCCCGTGGGCAGGAAAGCAGTACTATTATGATTCGGCTCGAGTGTCAGACTATTTCGCGTTCAGCTCCAACCTCATCCCAGTGGTGAAGATACAACTCCTGCAGTGACATCTCCGCCGAAAGGAAGCGACCGGTCGGCCTCCTTCTCCTGAGCCGCCAGTTGAGCTCGTGTATGCTCCCGTTTCATCCCACCTCCCGCTATACGACAAACCAGGCTCTTGCATTGGAGGTGGAGTCAGACTGGTAGATCGGTAGCTAGCGCTAGCTCCGAAACCAGTGAGATAGGTTCTACCTTGAGAGACACAAAACAAAGGTTGTGAAGTGGTGATGTACACCCCTCCACATAAGTTTGGGGTCCCTTTTCGGCAGTCTCAAGACTTCACAAGTCTAGGGTACCTGAACGTAGGGTATATGAGATGAAACCCTGGAATCTCAGAGGGCTTTATAAAACCTGCATGACGCGTGGCTCAAACCGAAACTTAATGACCTTTGACTAGGGAATCACGCTGCACCTGGTGCGTGGATGGGCGTCGCCTGCAACTGCACCAAAACCGGGGTCGGTATCACGCACACGCCGACGCGCGTGAATAGACAACCAAACGGCGGGATGGCCATGAACGCGTGAGGAAACACATTGGCGAGGGGCTCGGGTGCATTTGGTTGGGGTGCAGCCGTGTGGGCGGCGGCCAGTGCATGTCGCGTTGCGATACTGGCATGGCATCAGTGTCGGCCACGCGCAGCAACACCCCCTTGGCTTCAAAACGCTATAACTTCTCAGGGTTTGCTCAGAAAAACTTTTTAAAAATATCACGCGATTCCTCGTTCAATTCTGCGTCGGGAGCACTCTTCCATAACCACAAAATCGATTTTTTGGGTCTCCGGAAAAAATCCCCAAAGATGATCATCCAAGTTGCCCCTCACTGCCTCATGTGCCCACCCATATCGGGCGCGTGGCTTTGCGCCAAGTGCGTGTCTAAGCCCCATACTCAGTTGCGTGAGAGCGTTATGTATGTGGATGACCACGGACCACCAACACTTGGCATGCGCCACCTCCTAGCGATACACACATCTACCAGCCAAAATGCCATTTTCCACAGCAGTTTTCAAGGAATTTCATATTAATCAAAATCCACGCCCCTACCGCGCCACCCCGCCCACGAAAGGGTGCAACTGGCATTCCACCACGCGCCCCCATGGTAGAGCATTGCCCTACGCCAAGGGGGGCATCGAGCGCCTCTCCTACGTGCGTTCGCCACAGAAACAGCAGCATTTTTACCCCAAAACTGCTCCCCACAGTGGCCAACTTGACGTTGGGGTGTCACGTCGTGCCTATAGCGACATGCTTTCAGTGGCCTACACGCACGGTGTGTGCAACTTATGCCAAGGGCCGTATCCACCGAGTTTGGTGCGACGAGTGCCGCTATTTCCATAGGTTTGGACGGTTGGCGCAACCCACAACTTTCTGGCGCCAACGCACCATGCAATGATTTCGCGTTTTTGAAAGGGCGCCCACAAATGGTCGTGTTGTCGCGCGGGTGGGTATAAAGCGCACAATAGGCGTTCGCCCGAACTATTCCCACTGTAGTTAGCATGTATGCACATGCAGCCGGCGTGATCCTCGCCCATGCATGCGCTTTGCGATCGAAAATGCAAAACCCGGACTTATGTGGAGGGGTGTGCGCCGCACCAAGCGCGCTCGACGAGGTCGCAATAAGGCGTCTTGGGACAGTGAGCCCTTTCGAGCCCGTGGCTCGCATGTGGATGCATCATGGGCATATGCAGCCAGTAGGAGCATTGGGGTGATTCAAACATGCCGCGTCGGCCGTATATGGCCGAATGACACATGGCCAACACACCCCTCCACATAAGTTTGGGGTCCCTTTTCGGCAGTCTCAAGACTTCACAAGTCTAGGGTACCTGAACGTAGGGTATATGAGATGAAACCCTGGAATCTCAGAGGGCTTTATAAAACCTGCATGACGCGTGGCTCAAACCGAAACTTAATGACCTTTGACTAGGGAATCACGCTGCACCTGGTGCGTGGATGGGCGTCGCCTGCAACTGCACCAAAACCGGGGTCGGTATCACGCACACGCCGACGCGCGTGAATAGACAACCAAACGGCGGGATGGCCATGAACGCGTGAGGAAACACATTGGCGAGGGGCTCGGGTGCATTTGGTTGGGGTGCAGCCGTGTGGGCGGCGGCCAGTGCATGTCGCGTTGCGATACTGGCATGGCATCAGTGTCGGCCACGCGCAGCAACACCCCCTTGGCTTCAAAACGCTATAACTTCTCAGGGTTTGCTCAGAAAAACTTTTTAAAAATATCACGCGATTCCTCGTTCAATTCTGCGTCGGGAGCACTCTTCCATAACCACAAAATCGATTTTTTGGGTCTCCGGAAAAAATCCCCAAAGATGATCATCCAAGTTGCCCCTCACTGCCTCATGTGCCCACCCATATCGGGCGCGTGGCTTTGCGCCAAGTGCGTGTCTAAGCCCCATACTCAGTTGCGTGAGAGCGTTATGTATGTGGATGACCACGGACCACCAACACTTGGCATGCGCCACCTCCTAGCGATACACACATCTACCAGCCAAAATGCCATTTTCCACAGCAGTTTTCAAGGAATTTCATATTAATCAAAATCCACGCCCCTACCGCGCCACCCCGCCCACGAAAGGGTGCAACTGGCATTCCACCACGCGCCCCCATGGTAGAGCATTGCCCTACGCCAAGGGGGGCATCGAGCGCCTCTCCTACGTGCGTTCGCCACAGAAACAGCAGCATTTTCACCCCAAAACTGCTCCCCACAGTGGCCAACTTGACGTTGGGGTGTCACGTCGTGCCTATAGCGACATGCTTTCAGTGGCCTACACGCACGGTGTGTGCAACTTATGCCAAGGGCCGTATCCACCGAGTTTGGTGCGACGAGTGCCGCTATTTCCATAGGTTTGGACGGTTGGCGCAACCCACAACTTTCTGGCGCCAACGCACCATGCAATGATTTCGCGTTTTTGAAAGGGCGCCCACAAATGGTCGTGTTGTCGCGCGGGTGGGTATAAAGCGCACAATAGGCGTTCGCCCGAACTATTCCCACTGTAGTTAGCATGTATGCACATGCAGCCGGCGTGATCCTCGCCCATGCATGCGCTTTGCGATCGAAAATGCAAAACCCGGACTTATGTGGAGGGGTGTAGAATACGAGTGGCTTCAGTGATGAGGATAACACAATTGTTACTGCCAGTTGTCACCACCCATTGCTACACATGTATTACTGCTGTTGTCGGCACTGGACGACGCACCATTTCGATCTCAAGCGGCACGCTCACTGCCAAAAACGATACCATGGAGAGTCAAAACAGAAGACAAAACGCCAGCCTTGCCAATTCGTGGCCATACATAATATATGCTCAATAATGTCCCTGCTAAATGATTAAAAGCACGGAACATGCATATATATGTTCACAAGCAAAAACTCGTCATCAGGAATAAACATTATCCGGGTATCCTTCTAGAATGTCAATGTATATGCCATGCTCCCCCTGAAGGCGGAGACCAACTATGTCGCTGTTGTGCTCAGTCCGCCAGCGCCTCGGGGTCCGCCTCGCACTCCAGCAACAGTCGACGTAGCCCGCCTCCGTACGGTTCTGCACCGCAATGAGCATATGTGCCATTTTGTTTACACCCCCGCCCCCCCTCCTCCTCCTCCCCACGGGCGAAGACGTAGCACATTATGAACATAGTGAGGGATCTCTGACTCGATGGTGCGTAACAACCCCCCGAACAACGACAAACCCAATTAATAAATGGAACGGTACATGACGGGCTCATCGACGCTACGTGATGATGATGCGAGAAGCGATGCGCCGCGACGAGTCTGGGCTAAAAGGGGGGGATGGCTTACATGCGGCGATTTATTACCTAGCTGTAGGAAACAGGGGTGTTGTCCATTATGTCGCCGCGGGAGAGTACTCGGCCCGCCAGCGCCTCAGGGTCCACCTCACACTCCAGCACCGATGCGTCCATC
Source organism: Tetraselmis striata (assembly GCA_006384855.1). Taxonomy (NCBI): domain Eukaryota; kingdom Viridiplantae; phylum Chlorophyta; class Chlorodendrophyceae; order Chlorodendrales; family Chlorodendraceae; genus Tetraselmis; species Tetraselmis striata. The sequence goes on along the minus strand of VCJN01003309.1, from coordinate 253,132 downwards.
CAGCGCGCCGCCGTATTACCGATGCGCATCACGACAAACAGATGTGCCATAGTGTTTAACCCTCCCCCCCCCCCCCCCCCCCGCCCATCCCTACGGGAGAAGACGTACCACGACTAAAGTGAGGAATCTCCGCCTGGATGATGCGTAACAATCCCCCAAATAACGACAAACCCAATTCATAAATGAACCAGTATGTGAGGGGCTCGCCAACGCTGCGTCGTGCGGGCAGCGGCGAGTCTGGAAGGGAAGGGGATGCTTTACACGCGGTGAGTTACTACTATGATGTCGGAAGCGGGGGTGTTATCTACTATATGTCGCCGCTGGCCATCCAGTGCTTAGCCTGCTAGCGCCTCGGGGTCCACCTCGCACTCCAGCACCGGCTCGTCCATCCAGCGCGCGGCCTCGCTGTTCTGCACGAGGCCATGCTCGCTGGGCGAGCGCGCGTAGTACACCACGCGCCCGAGGACCGCGTCCAGCGGCAGCGGCCCAAAGGCGCGGCTGTCGGGCGCCTCCTCCAGCGGCAGCGCCTCGTTGTCCGCCAGCACCCAGCAGGTGCCCGCGGGCAGCGCAAAGCCCTCATCGCCCTCCACGTCCGACACCATGTCCACGCCCTCCGTCGCCGCCACGCGCCGCACGAGCACGCCGCTGCCCTTGCCACCGGGCGCCTGGGCGCAGCCAACAGCCACGCGCCTCAGCATAAAACGCACGACCGCCGGAGCGCGGGACAGCAGGGCCGCAACATGACAATACCCGCCACAGCTCCTCCTCCTCATCCAACACCCTTGCACATTCAAGTCCCAAATCGGGCTTGCACGCAACCCGCAACAACATCCGCTATATTTCTGTTTACATTTGACTTCTGGCAGTCAGGGCTGGCTCAAATTTGCAGTGGCCGAATTACCGCGCCGGAAACCGTAGGCGCGGCGGCGGCCTTACAATGCCACAGCCAGATACCCAGGCGTGAGCCTTGCAGCGCTGCCGCTCCAATCCATGAGAACGGCCCGTACCAACACCCCTCTCCTCTCCAGCCCCGGGCCGGGGGGGGGGGGGGGGGGGGGGGGGGGCTTACCGGTAGCGGGCTGTTGAAGGCGATGACGTCGCCCGCAAAGACGGTGGAGGCGGACGGGCTCTTTATCTGGCGCACCACCAGCTTGTCCAGCGCGGGCGCGCCGTAGACGGGCTGCCCCGAAGCGGCGGCCGCGGCCGCCGCGGCGCCGCCGAGCGTGGGGGCCATCGCGCCGCCGCCCATGTAGAGCTCCATGGTGAGCGGCGCGTTGAAGGCGCCCAGGAACGCGGCCCCCAGGTCGCGCAGGCTGCGGCCGCCCAGCCCGCTGCCGCTATCCAGCACCTCCCGCAAGCTGAGCTCCGCCTTCTGCAGCAGGTAGCGCGCGGTCCAGGCGCGCGCCATGATGGCCGGGTTGGCCTCCGCCCCCTACACCTTTCGCCGCCTGGCGATGGGGTGATGCACCTGCTGCAGCAGGGGCGAAAGCAGGGGGTGGCGAGCGCCAGCACTGAGCGAGGGAACAGGCGCACCCATGTGGCCATAAAAGGGCCCACGCTATCGCTGCACAGCCCCAGGTGTGCCGCCATGCTGCCCCTACGCAGGCTCGCAGCTCTCACTGCTCTCACAGCTTTAACAGCGGCGCGGCAACACGAACACTGCGAAGGAAAACCGGCCGTGCGCCTGTCAGAGGGCATCTCGATACGGAGCTATAGTGAGTGGTCCCAGAGGTGGCGCAATTTGAGGCTTGATGTCCGGGTTCTTATAGATGCGCCGGCACCGCGCCAGGCACAGCTCTGGCTATCACCGCGGCACCGCCACAATGCCGCTCCAACGATCCCCCCCCCCCACCCCTCTCAGCATGACACCAGCTACCACCGCTGCAATGTGAAAAGCCCTTACGCACTGCCACCTCCGGCTACCGCCACAACCGCCGGTACCAGCGCAGGCCCCGCTTACCTGCTACACTGCCCTCGCCCTAGATACCGCAGCTGCTACGTTCAGTCGCCAATGCGCACCGGGCCCTACGGCACATCCCAAGCTACGGTACCCCTGCCCATCTGCCGAGCCTCGATCGCCACTTGCAGCCTGGGAGCATGCTATGAACACCGCCCCAACAATCCCCGCGACACTGCTACCACCGCAACAAGACTGTCAACTACCACAACGGGTGCCGACGCACCTGTGAAACCCTCATTATACGCCTCAGAATGGACTTGCATGCAAGCTATACGAACACTCGCTACGGCTCCGCAATAGTTTCGCCTACATCTGGCCTCTGGCAGGCAAGGCAGGCTCTTATTTGCAGTGGCTTTATTGCAGTGTTGGCACCCGCACTACCGCAACCGCAACCGCGAAGTATCACTGTAACACTGCTGCGCTGCACATCATCAGCTACGCTACTGCGATGAAACACCGCCAGCCGCTTCCACCCTGCCACAGAGCACATCCTCTCGTAGCTGCTACGCCCCCACTACACTGCCACTCTCGCAGCTGCACGGTAAAGCGCGACAAACAGTACCACCACCGCAACACCGCTCCCAACTATCACCGCTCCCATCAATCACTACAGGTAGCTCACCGCGGCAGCGTCTGGTTACCTTTTTTTTTGGCGCCCCCTCCCCCCCCCCCCCCCCCCCCCCTCGCCTCCGCAAGCGTTGCCGGCTCACTGGACCCTAGCGATCCCAAGTGCCCCCGGGGCGCCACACGCCGCTTGCTTGCCTCGACCCGCCGCACCAGTCAAGAACCTGCCCGACGTCCCAGTGCGCAGGGCTGTCCCGCGAAGGCCCCACCCCATAGCGGGTAGCACGCAGCCACACCGTTGGGCGGACGGGAGCCGAGAGCACGGCGCCGCCAGCCTGGCGAGCACCGGCACCGCGCGGGCGGGTGAGCGTACCACGGAAACGGGCGAGAAGGTCAGAGTGTGGCGAGCTTGGGGTTGGTGGCTGCTTGGGCGTCCTAGTCTGCTGCTGCTGGAAGTGCTACTGAAGTGGAATGCGCCTGCTGCTGCCGGTGAGAGGGCCGTCTCGGCTCGCAAGTGCCACGACACCGTGCCCGCGCTCGACCACCTCATCACCACCTGTTGATCACCTCATCTCTCGTCCCTATTGGCGTATTTATTAATAATGTGGCCTTTTAAGACGACGGAATGCCAGTGGGATATACATAAACCCTCTTATACACGTTGACACCTTGAAATATATGTTGATAGGATAGTACAGGTAGTCGCCAACTGCAGGTACGCCATGCCCGGGGTACCGGGTAGTCGTGGGGTGGTATTCAGCAGCGACAAAACCGTGTTATTGGGTCAGCACACGCGGGAGGGCCGCCGCGCGCGCGTGGATGCGAAAATACAAGAATTTAAATATAAAGGATAAATATTAGGTCGCCTCGGAAAAACCGCTTTGACGGTGGTCTACATCTTCACGGTGTTGCTTGCTGTGCGCAACTTCCCTGGCGGTCCTTCCGCCCCGACTTCATGCTTCCTACGTGGCAAGTCCGTCCAGGCTCTTCGGAACTTTGTCGCCAACCAACCCGATGAGTTCCGCCATCACCTTTCGCTCGGTTCAGGGTTTGGGGTTGTTGCAGCGAGTCTTTGCGTGCGTGCATGGTACCCTGGGCAGCATTCTCTCTGCAGGAGTGCAGACGGCCAAGTCTGATGCGTTTGCCCGTGGTCATTCCGCACCCTCTTCTTGTGTTGTTTCCACCTCGCAATTGTTGTAGGACGTTTCCTATATTTTCTTTTTGGGTGATTTCCTAATCGCCTTTTGCAGCTAGCTCGTGTCAGTGTGTCACTACAAATATAAAGGATTCCCTGTGCGAAAACCACGATGAAATCAAAAGGTGCCGTGGATAGTTATTTGGAAGTTTTTATTATCGACGAATACACCCACGCGCGCGACAGCGACTAAAAGTAAAGTTCGCCCCGGGTCATCGGCAGAAACCGCCCCAGCACTTGACATGGTGCCCCAAATGTAGTCGTAGATTTGGCATAGCCATTAGACCGTCGCCTGATTCGAACCCCGACGACGGGCTAATGCATCAACCGGGTAAACCCGGGACACGCACGGGCCCGGTCGATATATATCACCCTGATTTTTTAGTGCCGGGGATCGATCCGGGGACCTCGTCTTGAGTCGGAGACCACCGCTCTACCGTGCGGACAGACAACGTGGCTTGTAAAGGATTGCCGGTAGTGCCACGGGATCAAAATACTCGTAATCCAGACATACGGCCTATAGGCGAGATGGGACCAGCCAACCTATCCATGCTTCAGCCCTTTTTTAAAGACCACATTCAAGTCGCGACGTACGCTGGTATCGAATCACTTCGTCTTTATTACGGGATAAGACAGTACATGTACGGACATGCAGTGACGACTGTATGCATTCACGGCCCGGCCGATATCGAGCCACCGACTGACATATATTCTTAGTCACTCGCTCTACCATTAAGCGCCCCGGTCAGCTAAGTTCCCGGGTAGTATGATGGCCAGAACGACCAGTGAACTCATGCAACCAAAGTGTGGCGGCGATTATCAAGGAACAATGAGGAGGATTTGCATCACGGTCTCGCCCAGTACAACTCACTGTGCACCACGAAAATGAGACCGGGAAATCGCAGTTCAACCCCGGACCGTCCACTTATCCGGTCACCTCGATTCTTCCGCCCTTTACTTGTCTCTATGGGGCGAGCATGCGGACATGTTTGGGGGGTAGGTGTGGCGATCAATATGCCCTCGGAGGGTTGTTGGGTTTCCAACTCCACGCGGGATATGAGGAGTGTGAAGCGAACACAACATTTTCACGTTCGACTTAAACTATACGGATACCGTCATTCCGATACCTATATTATGTAGGCAGCGCAGTACAAAATCGCGACCTCGCGACTACTGCGTGTTCGTCCCGCAATAGCAAAGCGGGGATGATGGCGCTTGCTGCGCTGGCGGTCCGGACAAACACGCTCGCCTCTCTCGCCCATTCCCTTGCGCCCACCCTAGGCTGAGTCCACTCGCGCATGTCCCGAGCCACGAGGGGGTGTGATTTATTGGTCGCATGGCTGATTTGGCTGGGGAGTGAAGCTAGCCACCGGGGATACTTGCGCCAGCGCTAATATGATAATATCCGAGTCATAATACGGTTGTATCCCTTCACTATCAACCCATACGTGTTTATAAAGATGATGCTCACAATCCGCGCCGGCTCGCGGTCCTACCGGCCATAGAGGGCGACCCGGGGGGGAAGGAGGAGAGGGGGGGGGGGGGTGCTCCCAGTCGCACGGTGCCCGTAGGTGGCACGACATCGGCTCATGAAATTCTTGGGGCAGCATCCTCCGCCTTTGCACCGGTACACGGGTATACGGCGCGTTTGAAAAGGGGGTGGGGGGCGGTGCAGTTATTGTGAAAACTCGTAGCTTTGGGGGTCACCATATTTGGAAGTGCTGCCGCTCGCCCCCCCCCCCCCCCTCTCGCAGTCAAAATTGACCTCCACGCACGTTCACCCGCAGTGATGATGATATTATTCAACCACGCGGATTAATCCGGCAGCCCTCGTCACACGGAGATGCCCTTCCTTATTGCCGGCCTTTCAGATCAGCAGGATTCGGCGCAACGATCCTGACGGGAAACTATATTGCGGGTCCCCCAAATTTGTCCTCGAAATTTCTGTGGGCGAATTAGGTGCCGGCAGTCATGCACGTTACCTTGAACATGTATCACACGACCCCGTGGCGTTGGATAGGGCGTTGAAGTGGAAGCATTTGCTGCCGCGGCTCTTGCGAAGGGTGTTAGCTATACTCGTACCGATACTCGGCTGCCCGGTGTCGATACGAGTATAGCGCGGTATACCAGTACTCGGCTGCCCGTGTACCGCTGTATGGCTATATATGCGGTTGCCCGCGTGTATATGACATGATCGGATCTTTTGAATTGCTTTCACTGGTTTCGGAGCAAACCCCAAGCCGAGTCGGGCGGCGGCGGTAGCAAACCTTGGCGTGGCGCTTCCACGCATCCGCAGAGCGGCGCATGGCCGAATTCGTGCGGCCATGGGATGACGCCCGCACCGAGGCGATCTATGCGGGACATGCCCGCCATCCTCGGGCGGATGCTAACCTCTTTGCGGCGTTGCTCTTGGGCACCGCGGACACCGTTGTGGCGTTGGCGGTAGAGGACGGAGAGATCTCTTGAGCGGCGGACCGCATGTCTTCCAAGGGAATGGGCGACATATCCGGTCTTGCTATCCTCGCTCAGCTGCGTGACAAGCCCCCGTCCCGTAGCCACCGGAAACCAGACGCTGCGTATGATACTCCAATCGACAAGGCCGCCATGACGGTGGACCTGCGCGTGCCGTATACCAACAGCTCAAGCAGCACATGGCGGTGGGGCCCTCAGGCATGCGCAACGAGTATCTACGTTGCTTCGTGGGCGAATATGCCCCGGCGTCGCGGCATATGCGACAATTACTTCGCGCTATGCCGGAGGTGACCTACATGTATACCTCCAAGGTCGCCTACCCGGCTGGTTGAATCGGCTAGTCGCCTATTAGGCTATGCAAGGCTTGTGGCCCTTGTCAATAAAGTAGGCGCGGGCGGTGTCCCGGACGCTCGGCCTCTGGCAGTCAGTGAGGCGGAGCCGCGCGGGGTCCGCCTTATCACCGAGATGCCCGGCCCGCGCGCCGTCATCGTCCACACTGATCTTCGCAACGCTTGCAACGAGGCGTGGCGCTGCACCATCATCCAAAGCCATATTTATTGCTCTCCTCTTCACCCATTTATTCCCGCGTTGCTAGCCTACTCCCTGCCCACGGATGCTTTTCTGCTCGTGGACGATCGGTCCGCCCCTCTTCGGTCGGAGGACAACGTGCAACATGGCGCGCCGTTCGCCACGAGATCCTTATGCGTCGCGATTCACCCCGAAGTAGTGGAGGAGTGAGACACCACGCTGGAGACCATTGGCGGGCCGGCGCGCTTCAACGCGGAGGATATTTGGTAGGCCCGCCGGAGCACGTTTGGCCGGCCCTTCACGCCTTGCCCACGTCCATCAAGGCCTCCGAGGGGTTTGAGGCGCGCTTAGACAAGATGCACACGTACACCGCGGACATGGAGGCCGCGCAGCGCGAGGCTCCGGCCGACATCGAGTGGCTCGACATGGATGGTCACCACGGCATCCATGTCCTCAACGTGCCGCTCGGATCGCCATGGTACGTGCATGGCTACATGCGCCGCAAGGCGGCGGAGCTACACGAGGAGGTGGACGCCAGCATGATGAGCAAGCTCCTATATATCTACCAAGCCCAACCGTCGGTACGCCCATGCCCTGCATCATCACGCATGGAAATTGCTCAAGCATTGCATGCAACACAAGGCGAAGTATTGGCTCCGCTTTTGTCTCCCGACCCAGGTGGAAGCCGCCGGGACGGTATTGCCGAAAATACGTCGGAGAGGAATCGGTACTGGGACCTCTCGCGTACAAGACGACCGCTCAACCGTGTGGACAAGGGATGTACCTTGTCCGCCAGTATTGACATATTAAAGTTACTTTACATTAGGTTACGTTGAGTTACGCGATAGAAACCTTATTTACCGGTTTAGTTCTCATCTGCAGTTTTCTCTCGTGCATTTCAATACTAAGCGGCGCTTCGCGCCGGGGATTTGTGGAGGTGCCCCTACCTCTTGGGTTGAGCGTGGTGCGGCCGTGCGGGATACGGGCCGCTTTTAGCCGGCTTGTACAGTAGTGTTGATCCTGTAATAATACTGTTGTTTCCGGGTAATAATGCTTTTAGCGTTAGATAGATTTGTCAGTAATTTATTTTTCAAAAAGAGACGTATTAATTTATTTTGTAAAACAGATTAAATCTGCAAGCCGCGTAAAAGCGGGCCGCTGACTACTGGTGTGCATTACAAAAAGGCCGGTACCCAACCCACCGCTAAAAGTTGTACTACCCAAAAAAAAAAAAAAAAAACAGCACTGCAAGATCAGCAATACAGTACAAGCCGCCTACAGGCGGCCCGCATCCCGCACGAGGCCGCGCAGGTCGGGCCGGTCGTCAGGTCTACGGGGCGGGCACGGCGCGAATCGCCACGCCCGCCGCCTGTACCGGCACCGGACGCCGGACGCCGCCGCTCGACCGTCGCCCGTCCGTCGACGGACGCCGGGCCCCGGGTCGGCGGACTGCCCCCGCACCGCGGCGACCCCTTTTTACAGCACCATACTTGGACTACCGTATAGGTAAGGAATAGTCGCTGAATAGCCTCGCTTGCTGATTCAGCAATAAAAACGCGCTGCGGTACCGCGTTATTTTGGCGTTTCAGACGAATATATGACGTGCCTGGGCTAGAATACACGCGCATCAATTCAGAACCTTACCGTCTTCGGAGGTGTGCCTAGAAATCAAACGAGCACAGATCGAACGTATGACGGTTCATTCACGAAGACGCAGCACACGAGGACGGACGGAGGACGGACGCCTAAAAATCCGTGATAAAACCGTATTGTAACCGGTATCGATTCTCTCGTATTCCAGGCGATTTCGGACGCGGCTCTCCTTTTCCTCCGCTCAACCCAAGAGGTAGGGGAATCTGTGAATACCGGCTTACCGTAGAATAAAATACGGTTCGCAGGGCCATAGAATAATGAATTGTTTTGCACCTCTCTTTCGGAGTTCTCATGATATATTCGTGATGTATGCTGTATTATTCCTCCAATTTAATATACGGTTTTCCTCTTCGCGGGCGCGCGGATGGGGGGAGGTGGGGGGGGGGGGGGGGGGGGGGGGGGGTTCGAAAACGTCATTATTTATCCGCAAATCGTATGTGCACGGCGGTAAGCGAAGCGCGCGGTGTCGGGCGCAGCGCGACGAGGACGCAGCGGGACGATTACTACGCGGTGTACGGTGTCCTTCCCCAGTACTTTCCGTGCATTCTCTTGACGCTCTCCCTGTAACCAAAAAGATAAATTACTACGGTAGCGTCTACACTAAGCGGCGCTTCGCGCCGGGGATCTGTGGAGGTGCCCCTACCTCTTGGGTTGAGCGTGGTGCGGCCGTGTACAGTAGTGTTGATCTTGTAATACTGTTGTTTCCGGGTAATAATGCTTTTAGCGTTAGATCTGTCAGTAATTTATTTTTCAACAGAGACGTATTATTTTGTAAAACAGATTAAATCTGCAAGCCGCGTAAAAGCGGGCCGCCGACTACTGGTGTGCATTACAAAAAGGCCGGTACCCAACCCACCGCTAAAGGAAAAAAAAAAAAAACAGCACTGCAAGATCAGCAATACAGTACAAGCCGCCTACAGGCGGCCCGCATCCCGCACGAGGCCGCGCAGGTCGGGCCGGTCGTCAGGTCTACGGGGCGGGCACGGCGCGAATCGCCACGCCCGCCGCCTGTACCGGCACCGGACGCCGGACGCCGTCGTTCGACCGTCGCCCGTCCGTCGACGGACGCCGGGCCCCGGGTCGGCGGACTGCCCCCGCACCGCGGCGACCCCTTTTTACACTACCATCATGTTACAGCATATCCTCGGACCACCGTGTATATAGTCGCTGTATAAATATAGAGGGCGAGTCTCGCTTGCTGATTCAGCAATAAAAACGCGCTGCGGTACCGCGTTATTTTGGCGTTTCAGACGAATACATGACGTGCCTGGGCTAGAATACACGCGCATCCATTGAGAATCTTGCCGTCTTCGGAGGTCATCCTAGAAATCAAACGATCACAGATCGAACGTATGACGGTTCATACGCGAAGACGCAGCACTGGAGGACGGAGGACGGACGCCTAAAACTCCGTGATAAAACCGTATTGTAACCGGTATTGATTCTCTCATATTCCAGGCGATTTCGGACGCGGCTCTCCTTTTCCTCCGCTCAACCCAAGAGGTAGGGGAATGTAGTGCTTTGCCTGCGCCAGACTCGGCTACATTCTAACCCATCACCCCGTGTAACAAAACCAATCACTGATACAGGTAATCCTCAGTTAATAGTGGCGGCGGCGGAGTGATGGGGAGCATTGCGCGCATTGGCACCGAACACACCTCAGGCGACAACGTGTGTTGACCACCCCCATAGGGCGTCGCCAGGCCGCCCCCGCACATCCGCCGCCTTCCTCGCGAATTCCCGGGCACCTTCCACAGGCGAGCTTGGTGCGCCCGGCGGCGGGATGGCGGCGCTGGTGGCCGGCCTGCCCCGTTGGGCGGCCGGACGCCGGCGGACCAGCGGGGCTGCGCCGTCAGCCAGACGGGGCGCGACTCGTGCGCCGCTACGTCGTACGCTTCCGCCCCCACTGGGTGTGTGGGCGCCGCAGGGGTTGCGAGCCCCGGCGGCCCCCGTGGCGGCTCGGGGCGGCGAAGCGTCGGAAGAGCTGGCGTGGTTCAGCGGCATCGGGCTGGACTGCGTGGCGTGGCCGGAGGGGAAGCGGCCAGACGCGCTGACGGCGGCCAGCCTGGTGCAGGCATTCACGCGCGACGGGCTGCGCGAGGAGCTCGTGGCGCGCGGCGCGCCGCGGGGTCAGTCAACCAAGGCGGCGCTAGCGAGCAAGCTGATGAAGGCGGTGGAATTGGAGCTGGAGGAGGTGCTGGCTCTGGAGATTGCGGAGGAGTTTGGGGAGGAACGCGCGGGGGATGAGGCGCTGCTGCAGCAGCTGAAGGACGACCTACTGGACAACTTTCTGGGGCTCAGCGCCAGCGCGGAGGACGGCGACACCGGCGAGGAGGAGCTTGTCGGAGGTGGCGGCGATGTTACGGAGGAGGCCATCACGGAGGAGGAGGGACACGAGGAGGAGGAGGAAGAGGAGGAGGAGGAGGAGGGGGATGGGGAAAAGGTAGCGGAAGCGGAGGAGCTGGTGGAGGCGGACCTCGGGGAGGCGGAGGATGAGACGGCGCTCTTGCAGATGGAGGCGGAGGCGGGAAGGCTGCCTGACGAGGGCGCGGCCGGCGATGGGAGGGCGGCGGATGCGGGGGGGGGTGGGGGTGGGGAGTGCGTCCGGCATGGGGGAGTCGGGCGCGGGGGGTCTTGCGCCGTTGGTGCACAGCGCGGAGGTGGACTGCGGCGGGCAGCACATGAACGTGATGCTGCTAGCCACACCCGACATCACGGGCTCGCCCTTCTTGAGCAGCAACGCCATGCTGTCGATGATGAATGAGGTGTGGGCATTCAACGCGGGCGAGGACCTGCAGCGGCAGATCCACAGCACCGACATCCGCAACGGCCAGATCACGCGCATCTTTGTCAGCAGCATGGCGCCCAACCACGTGCTCGGCTTGCAGGGCCTGCTCTGCACCATCTCCTCCGCCAACCAGACCGGCGACCGGCCGGCCGGGCAGCGGGGGCTGCTGCAGCTAGTGGGCCCCCCGGGGCTGGCGGCGTACGTTGACTGCGTGATGAGCACGTCCAAGACCTTCATCGCGATGCCTGTCGACATCTACGAGATGGCGCCCGGCGCGTTGGCGCCGCACGTGAGCGCCCCCCCCCCCCCCCCCCCCCCCCCCCCCCCTTCCTCTCCCCCCCCAACCTCTCGCTCGCCAGATGCCGCATCAGTCTAGCCCTGCCTAACCATAATGCACGCCCCCTGGCCCCCAGGAGACCAAGCCGGAGCCGCTGACTCGGCGTGCCAAGCTCACCCGCATACAGGTGCGCCGCGCCCGCATCCCTGACCTACATGAACCTGGGCATGGCGGTGGGGACGATGGCCGCACGCGGCGCTGAGCACATGGATGCAACGGGCGTCTGTGTGCAGGTCCCACCGGATCAGGTGAATCCGGAGGGGCCCACGGACGCGGCGCACGGCCTGTTTGCTGGGAAGGTCAACAGCCGGGAGCTGAAGGTGTGCGACCCCCCCCCCCCCCCCCCCCCCCCCCCTTTGGTCCCCATCCCGCTCCTTCCCCCCCCCCCCCCCCCCCTACCCTCTCCTGGATGCAACCTCGCTATATCCAGGTCACCAAGGCGCACTTGTTGCTAATCGCGTCCGGTACCTACCCGCCCCACACCTCCGTACATCGGAACGATAAAAGGCACACCCCCACATTCACCTGGCCACCATCTTTACATACATATATATGTGTGCATATATAATATGTATACCATACACTATATATACACATTGTATTACACACAATATATATAACATACATACATACAATATGTATAGTATACATATATAAAACAATATGTATATGTGCATCTATATATACACATGTATACATATATGTACATGTATTGTAAATTGTATTTGTATAAACATGTATATGTTAGATATATATAACATATAGATACAGGTGGCCAGGTGAATATACATAGATGGTATACATACATACATACAATATATATATTAGATATATGTATTCTTATGTGTATACGAATTTATACCCCACCCCTACGTCATATTATTATATATATATTATATATATATATATATATATATATATATATACATATGAAGTAACTTGACAGTTGGATCAGCGATGCGTCGATTTTTCAGAAAATTTTAAAAGAACGGGTTCTATATCACTCCATGAGTTCAGTTTCATGAATCGCATTGCCAGCGCTTTGAAGTACCAGCAGCGAGCGTTTGCATTGCCAGCGCTTTGAGTTTTTTTTTCCATTAATACCAGCAGCGAGTAGCGAGTACCAGTACCAGTACCAGCCGTGAGATCGTAATCAGACGGCTGTGTAATTAAGGACCGTGGGCGGGCGGGCGGGCGGTGGGCGGGTGGGTGGATTATAGTACTTAGTAGTATATTCCAGTAGATAAGCGCTTTATTCATGCACCTATAGGCCCGATCCGCTGCACTATACGGGTACCGTACGGCAATAAAGCTCACCGCCGAAAAATCGACGCTTCGCTGGATAATGGCCGCCAATTTTATATATACACATATATTAAAGGCGGACAGGTGAATGGGGAGAAGTGCGTTTCATCCTTTCCGATGTGCGGACGGTGTGGGGCTGTGGGAAGCGGACACGAGTAGCACCAAGTCGGCCTTGGTAACCTGATATGCATATATACAGATACACATATACACAAAATAGATACATACAGTATGTATGTTGGCCATTCGCACCTTATATGTCCCACCCGCATGTCCTTAAGTGCATTCCCGACACAATCTGTTCATGCATGTGGGTCCCTGCCGTGCTGACTGCCCCCCCCCCCCCCCCCCCCTGTTGGCCGTGAATCTCCTGGGCGCATCGGAATGGCAGGCAACGCAGGATGTGCGGCGGCAAGGCCCAGCGAGCACTGGCGGCTTCGAGGCCGCGGATGAGCTGACGTGGACCTTTGCCTGCGATGGCGGCTATGTTGTGACGGCGGCGGCCTGCGTCGCGGACACCCCTACGTTTGCCTTCTGCGTGGAGGTGCACCCCCCCCCCCCCCCCAGGCACACACACACACACACACACACACACACACACACACACACACACACACACACACACGCAAGGTGGCGTACGATGACCTAAGGCAGGAAGTGTGCGGGTGCCGACGCCCCTAGAAGAGCCCTTATTATAAGCATCAAATTTGGCTTGCATGCAACCTATAAGACCATTAGCCATAGTTCCGCTTTAGTTTCGTCTGCATCTGACCTCTGACAGGCGCAGGGCGGGTGATTTATAGCGTAGGCGTAGTGACCCACCTCGCACCGGGCGCGCAGGAGCCGCGCAAAGTGGGCAAAGTGGACGTGGAGGCGAGCGATGCGCTGGGCATCCCGCGTGGCAAGATGCTGGCGCAGCTCAAGGCGGGCGAGTCCATCGAGGTTGATGGCGTCACGATAGAGCCGCACCAGGCAAGCCCCCCCCCCCCCTCTCCCCCCTCTGCCCTTGCTTGAATTGGATGCACGGACCGCACCCCGCTCCTCTCCGGCTGAAGTGCCATGGTTTCGGAGCACGCCACAGCATTTGCTGAAATGATGTTACCGGCCTTGGCGAAGCTTCGGTTAAAACAGGTATTGAGGGGGCAGGGGAAGGGGGGGGGGGGGGGGGGGGCGCGTTGCGCCTGTTTCTGGTATGGGGCCGACCTACCCACCCATCCCCCTGGACCGAAACGAATGGTGCGGACAGTATATTGGGTTCATTACGGGTCCAAAAAGCACTTATTCCGTGTTTGACACCACTGCGTCAGGAAATACGCACAATTTTCGTGGTAAAGTAAAGTAAAGTAAAGTTCGCCCCGGGACATCGGCCGAAGCCGCCCCAGCTTTTCGTGGTGTGTGCGTGCTGTTCGATTTCCTGATGATAACTGTACTTTCTGCTCCTCTTTCCCAATGGTGGTGGCGGTGGGGGGGGGGGGGGGGGGGGGTTACGGGGTCCGTTGGGTGAGTCGACAGCTTGAATATCGACCTGCACATGAAATACTCCGAAACCATGGTTATTGAGATACTGGGGAGGTGGTTCCCGACGTGAGGAGGCGCCGCGGCTGAGCGGGCGTGCGCTCACTGCGCAGGTGGTGGGCCCCGACCGGCCGGGGCGCAAGGTGGTGATAGTCGCCGAGTGCACCGCTCCCGGCGCCGCCACCGCGGAGCTGGCCAAGGGCTGCGACCTGCTCCTGTACGCGGCGCAGAACGCGCCAGATCCCTCGGTGCGCCTTCACCCAGCCCCCCCCCCCCCCCCCCCCCCCCCCCCCCCCCCCCCCCGGGCCGCCGAGGCCGTCCTCATCCCAGCAGCGCTGCCCTAGGTCCACTGCCGGGCCGGACCGACGCAGCGACTGCGTGCCTGGCGGTTGGTTTTATAACACGGGGCGTACGTGCGGCGCAGGCCCCGATGCAGCGGTCCTGCTGCTCCGCGGAGGCGGGGCGCTTTGCCAAGGCGGTGGGCGCCAAGGGGCTTCTTCTCACGCACGTCTCCACAAAGGCGAGTCCGGCGATCGCAACCCGAGACACTGCTGTTCCAACACTTGAGGGACAGCGAGATGTGGCTGAATACGGGTTTGCCGCTGGGGCGGCTTCGGCCGATGTCCCGGGCGAACTTTACTTTACTTTACTTTACGGGTTGCCGCTCTTCGTGCTTTTTATTGCGATGGCCGAAGCATTCTGGGCATTTTCGGGGCACGTTGGCGCTTTTCGGGGCGCCCCCGTCACGCCACGTGGTGCGGATGTCCTATAAAACCCTAAAACCCTGCCGCCAATGCTCCAGTTAGCTTGCCTCAGACTGCGTACCCTGTGCCGCCGCCCCGCAGTTTCATTTCGACCGGTTCGGGAAGAACGACGACCTGTCGGACTCGGATCGCGCGGCGCTGGAGGCCGCGAGCGCGGCGCACCACAGCGCGGCGGCGGAGGCCTTTGGGCACCGCCACGCCGTGGCGTCCGGCTTTGACCAGTTTCAGTTTAGCGTTCCGCGGCGGGAGGGGGAGAGGCCTCGGGGCGTGTGAAGGGCTCCGTTGCTGTGGTTCAGCACACGCAGAGCCCATGACCTCCGGCACGGCGCCAGGAGGAGCCAATTGATACCGCTGTGCGGTATCACGCGGTCTCTATGCAGGGACTAGTGTCTGTCACGTCTTATCTGGTGGCCTTTGTATAGTGACGTGGCATGTCATGGGATACATGGCAATGGCATGTACAGGAGAAACCCCATTGGCGGGGGCGGGGAGCATTGGCGCAGACACCGCGGCGTAAACGCATGTAAGGCTGCAGATTTGGCAGCTCACAACCGCCCGGCAGGCCACATGCGGGCCGTCACAGAGCCGGCGCGGGATGGCTAAACGGCCTCAGGTACATCCTGCGAATCCGCTGCACGACTGCCCAGCACTGCTGAGCACACACAGCGCCAAACAGAGGTGGGAGGCATATCCGGCAGTGGAGCAGGGGAAGTCACGGATGGGTACAATTCAGGAGGCACCAGAGCCCTGGTGGCAAGTGAATGTCGGCAGCCCGTACATCCACCCTGGCCTACTCGCATTCACAGGAGCAGCGACGCCTGCTTGTTCTAGCCACGTATGCCTATTGCCCTCGCCGTGAGGTTCGATAGTCCGAGCTACGAGCCGCATGGAGCAGCACTCCACTTCATTGCGCCGTGTTGAGCAGCTTCCGTGCCGCCGGCCCTGCCATCACATGCGGGTTGAGCTGCTTGCTCTGGGCGTCCTGCAGCTTGGTGTTGTAGATGGCGTTGGCGATGTCCACGCTGTGGTACTCGACCCGGCGGCCGTTCATCGGGAACGGGACGCGGTTGTTGACAGATGTGGCAGTGCCAGAAACCTGCGACAAACGCACACACGGTCACCATTGGCGCGCACGAGATGAGTGGGCCGAGGGTGCAGCAGCGAGACAAGCAGACTATGCGCTTACGTCATGAAGGATCCTCTGGAACTGCTTGATCTGGTCGCGGGAGAGGGTGAGGCCCCAGTCCTTTTCAAACACGACCCAGTGCACTCCAGCTGCGCATGGAGGAGTTGTCAGCCTGCACCGGATTGGGGCACGCATCAGGCTGCTCGATGAGCGCCACTGGGCAGATGAAGATATTGTGCGCAGCAGGGACAAAATGCGATTGGGATGGCTAATCGTCATGTAGACTGAGAGTCAGGGCCACGCACGAGCCATTGTAGGAGAAGAACGGCCCAGCCATCGCGTGTTCTATCTGGGCCCATTCCTGAGCCTTGATGGGTAGACCGTTTGGGAGCTGCAGGGAGGGATAGCAACCGGTCAGCCAAGCAAAATATATATGTATACTCATATATGTGTATATACACATGTATGTATGTATGTATATATAATATTATATATGTCAACCAAACATATCTGCGGTGAGCTGAGGGATGCACTCACCGAAACTTCGCCTGGCGCATACTCAGTCGTGTTGGTGCTGTTGTTGATGGTGGGTGGGGGAAGATGGTTGAGAAACGCCTCCATGAATTGCGAGGGCGCCCCCAGCTTGAACACGAAGCCTAGCACCGCGATCTCGCTGGCATTGTTCTGCACATGGCAGTCACACGCTCAGTAACATCATTTTTCTCTGAGTTTACATCCACTAATCTACATCTCCAGATAGCTATGCACTCCACTTGTGCATCGAAGTCATCAAATGCTCGAATATTTGGATTTGAGAACATGTGCAGCCACAAGTCTGGGGAAGACATGCTGTTTTCCTTACCACATGCACCATGTGCAGCTCCATCTGCGGAAGAGTCCCGTCGATGGCGTGCTCGGCAGGAAGGTGGACATGCATCTGCACGGGGAAATGATATCGCCAATCTTGCTGAAAACACAAACGGGAGGCCGCCGGCGCACGCGCGGAAGGGGGGGGTGACACCACTCCACGGCATGCGACCGCTGTTCTGCTCTTTACTTCAGGTTTGCGGCGCCCGAATATGAATATTTACCTGGGTCATCGAGTAATTGAGGCCGTCATGGTACAGCCTGAAGCGATTCGGCTCCACGTTGATGTACATGGTGGCGTTGGACAACTTCACGACCACAGGCCCCGGGATCGAGACCGTTCCGGTGGCAAGGTCCATCGGCAGAGGCTGATGCAGCCACGTGTGGTTTATCGGCGCCGCGTCTGCAATTATCTCGCACTGATCCTTTACTATGGCCAGTGGCGACTGCGTCGCGGGGTCGACACCGGGACAAAAGGAGTGACCGTAGGGGCCGACAGGCGCCACATCTGCGTGAGGGGACGGCAGTAGAGTCGGTGAGTCGTCTCTGGACAATTTCCGACAGGGCCCGGCGAACACCGGCGAAACCAGTAAGTCACCCGAAGCGAAAGCGCTTCAACGTGATGATAGACTGGAATCGGTGTGAACCCGGGGCGATGGACGGTGCGGCTTCGCTCATATCCTCTACTGAGGGGGATGGTTTTAGTCGCCTTTTCCGCGAGCAGCTGATCACTGGTGGTGGTGGGGGGGGGGGGGGGGGGGGGACCAGCGACCCACCGCCAAGCACAGCCGCCAATGACCGAGACGTCAGTCCCACCACAGCCAGGGTGGCTAGAATTGCCGAGACCGTTGCGCGTTGGCGCATCATATTGTGCCGGGGGCGCCTTCACTCTGCCGTGTGCAAGCTGCTAGGGAAATGGCTTGGCAATCGCAGAGAGGCGCAGTTTAAAGTTTCAGTGCGAGTCACGTGTCAGGTATGGCCCCGAGTCACGCGTGAAGCTGCAAGAGCAAGACTGTAGGCTCGAGCCGGCGTCTTGCAGCGGTGAACGGCTGTTCTTCGTGTGCGACAGAAGGATAGAGGACTGGTGCTTCGGTTGTGGGACAGCTGCGACGGGGTTTTACGTCTGGGCTCGTTTCTCGGCAATTGCCGTCCAGCAGCGCGGACAGCAGGTGATAACGAAGCCAAAATGTCCTCATTATGTTTTGCGGGCGGTGTTCCATTTTAATTATTGATTCTCTATAGCCCCTATAATTCTCGCTACTGATGCGGGGAGCGGTATGTATGGTACCTGTACCTGGGAAGGATCAGTAGTCGTTGGTTGTAGGGTTTATTCAATGCGGGTGCGACACGGCCACGAGAAACTGCGCTATAAGCCTATAGGAAAATGGTCGCCTTTCGTAGCTCGTTCAAAAACGATATCACAACGAATATACTGCGAAGGCTAAATTCGTTAAAAATGCGCTTACCGACCCCCAAAAGTCTTTAACTGTGTTTTTCTTTTGGGTGCGTCGGCACCCGCACTGGTGTGAATTACAAAAAAAGGGCAGTTCCCCAGAATTAGAAAATCAACACAGCAAGCCGCCTAAAAGCGGCCCGCATCCCGCATAAGGCGGGATGGATGAGTGATGCGCACACGGCACCCGCACTGGTACTGGTGTGAATTACAGAAAACTGTCAACACTAAATCCGCGCTAAAAGCATCAGTTAATTCCGCACCCGGAACAGGACTGGCACCAGTGAAACCCTTGCAGCCTCTCCACGACGACCGTTTAGGCAGCGATCCAGTTACGGAAAGCCCTGGGTAGGCGACGCTCCGTTATAGTCATCAAGCAAATTGCCGAAGCATTCTGCAAGACTTATTTGAGGCCATGGACGGAATTTCCAACAATCACCGTCTAAAACACTGCCATCAAAATGCCCGGCACTAACCACGAGAGGTCCGCCCTGCCCATTTGGGCGTCGGCCCATTCGAGTAATGCGAGTTGGGGCAAGCCCATCCCGCGGAACAAAGCATTCCGGGAGTGCGATACATGTGCAACAAAAAGGCAATGTGATAAGGGAGGGCCCGACGCCATAGGTAGAAAGTTTTTCCATTCCCAGAACAATCTGGGGCGCCGTGAAGGGTGGGGGGACCCCGCCCAAAATAAAGGCAGTTAAGTCCTCAGGTGTTGACGCAAGTAGTATTAAAAGATGTTAGGGACCTTCAGCTAAACGAAGGGGGAAACTTTTGCCGGGACAGTTCGTGTTGTTAACGTGGAAGTAAGTATAAAAACTCACCCTCCAATTTTGACCTTTCGTACCCATGGGTTCCATGGAAGTACCATCGCGGACTGGTACCTCGCGGAACCTCGACGCCCAGTCAAGCGCGGGTGTTGCGGCCTGGGCCCATTCGCTAGCGCCGCAGGCGCCGTCGCCATTCCACAACCCGCCGCCGGCCGCGCGAGGCGCGGTACACTATATATGTACCGCAGGGCTGCCGAAGCCGTTTCGTGGTTAAGGGTTCTTTAGCGATGGTGCATAGCAAGCGTTGCGGGCTGCCGGCGCAGGACCGGCGAGAGACGAAACGACTCGCACGGCCGCTGTGGCCGGCGACGAGGCGCCATGCTTATTCTCCGGGGTGGCGCCAGCGCTCGCTAACGCCTCCACCGCCCCGTCGTTAGACTCTAGTGGCAGTATTGCCTCTCAGAGTAGCGACCACGACGTGGAAGGTATGGTGGAGTTCGCCCTTATTAGCATGTATGTTGCTGCGGAGCGGCGTGCGCATTGTTCCGAGAAGCTTTTCCAAGCCGGGGCCTGACTCGACGTGCTGATTTATATGCAGAAACGCCAGTTTCTGTACACGCAACGATCCGTCATCTACATTTGTTATTGGTCATACTGTGTGTAATTACCTCGCACATTACGCATGTGCGCTTATATAATATTATAATAAAAATTCGTCGGCATGCTGCTGTTGGGTCATACACCCCTCCACATGTGTCATAGGCCCCTTACTCGTCGCCGAATCCGAGCTTACGATTAGTAGGACAGCTGAATCTAGGGTTCATGACCTGAAATTCTGGAATGTTGTACATTTATGCTCAGCCGTTGTCACCATGGGGTGTAAGCAAGCCCTTTGGCCCAAACGAGTGTTCTACATGAGCGGCACTCGCGCGCCACACTGAGCGTTTCCAGTACCCCCATAACAACGGGGGTTGGTGACCCGCACATCCCGCCGCACATGCATAGATCAGTGCATGGTGGGCTGGCCGTGGGTGGACGAGGAAACATGTCAGCAAAGGAGGCTGGCGTATTTTTGCTTGGGGTGGGGCCATAGTGGCGTGCGCCCGTGGGCGATGTGGCATGAACCATCGCCATCAATGCAGTGCCGCCTTGTGGTGCGGTTCTCGAACTGCGGTATGGCTCAATGCGTTGCGAGGAAACGTCAGACGATTTTCATATGAATACCACTATAAAACTAGTGTACACGAGCAGGGCTAAAGATTTCACAGTAGGAGCACGGTCGTCCGAGGCATATTAGCCACTTTTCCATTTTTAGAAATAATATGTCGAAGTCGACGTCTATGTCAGCGTATGGTCAACACGTTAGCGTAAAACTTTAAGCCAAGTGGATCTCAAAACCTGATACACGGTGGCAGGACAGTGCGTTGTGTGTACTTGCTGTGTACGGACCACTCATACTTCTTGGCACATGGCCCCCTCAGGCGATGTGCCAAGGGGGGCATGTGCCCAACGGCTACGGCCGCCACCTACGCCGGACCCCCTTTTTCACAACAGTATTTCCACTAGCATCGACGCATTAACGTGCACGCCATTGCCGCCCCACTGGTCTCACCATGGCGCGCTATGAGCATGCGACCATGCACTACTATAGACAAGCTTTAGCCTACGGCAAGGAGGCCGCGAGAACCCTCTCCCGCCTGCGCGTGCAACGATCACGGCCGCATTTTGCCCATGATTTTGCACATAAACCATCGTCATCGACACGTAGGGCTTGTTCCAGGTCGTTAATGACATAATTCTACTGCCCTACGTGTGTGGTGGATAGTGATCATACCAAGGGTGATGTGGTATGATTACGAGCGCAGTAGTGTCCCATGCCTAAGTATGCACACGAGTGGCGCAATTTGTGGTTTTGAAGCGCTAGCGCTAGAAGCCATGCTTTTGCCCGAATGAAAGTATTGACGGCAACGGCTACCGCGTGGCAATATGGGCTGCATCGCGCTATCGCGGTATTTCCTCCCAGTCGTACGACCCTGAGTAACATGCATGCACGCGAACGGTCTCAGTGTATAGCGGGCATGTAGAACGAATTCGCAAACCCTATACTTATGTGGAGAGGTGTAGTTATGACTATATCATCATTCCTGATTTACCCAGCATTACTATATGCTCAGGAGTACACGATATATCATACCCGTGCCAATATATTGTGTTACCCCGCTGCTTGGCATTTTAACCTCGGAAAGTCTTGACGTCCCATATTGTCTAAAATATACCGCCCGATCCCCGCGGTATACCGCCCGATCCCCGCCCCGTACCCGGCCGGAACATATTTATTCCACGCTGCCACAACTGGCATTGGCGACTTGCCAATTCCACCAACCAACTGGATCATGGATCGTTACCTCGCCGATAACACTGTCGACAAGCATGCGGCCTTCCACTGCGCACACCGATTTTACTTGTATGCGCGCAAACCACATGAAGGCTCTTGAGCTTGAGTCTACAGGTAAGACCTATGGGCCCAATATAGGACGTCTACACTCCCCGCCAGCCCCGCTTCAAAGCCGAACAAGCTTTCGTAACCTCTATGTTTATTAACAATTTACTATCGCGAAGCCCCTGAAAACCCTAAAACCCCGATGCCTATCAAAACGTACCGAGGAAGGTCTAAATGAAGTATGTTGTAGGTAAGGGGGGGGGGGGGGGGGGGGGAGGGGGGGGGGCGGTCCGTACACGGGGCGCTCATCCCGTCGTTGAGCTGCCACGGTTCGCCGTGCGGCGGTCACCGAAAGGTGGCCTCGCAAAGCGCCAGCAGCTCCGAGGGAAGGCGCCCCACGCCATCCCTATTGCTCACCTTTGCGACCCCGCACGCAGTCACGACCTTGCCCACGCACGCCCACGCTAGTAGCGGTAGTGGTGGCCTTGGCGTTGTTGGCGACTGTCGGCTCGAAAACCATGCGCTCGTAGTCGCACATCATATCGCAAAAGACCGGAGATCCCAAGTGCACCGCTGCGGGCTAAAAATGCTGAGCCCGCAGCACAGCCAACGCCCCATGCTGGTCACCGTGTACATACTTGATCCCGTTCAGCCCCCTCACTTTGGAAGGCCAGCCTTCAACGGAACGTCTTGTCGATATAGCCACGGTGTGGTTGCGAGCACGCGCGAGGTAATGGGTAAAGTCTTGATTAGCCGCCGGGACAAAAGGTAGCAGCTCGTCAAGAGCCACGAACATATCAGCAGTGTGTGTCCCAAAGCACGTCATGCAAATGTACTACTCCGACCAAGCAAGATGGTCGGCAAACGCCTGTCATCTTGCTTGAGGTAGTCGTTCGCCATGTCGAGACGCAGCGGGAAGTACGAGCCCATCCACCATGCTTACCGGTCGAACGTCCTCATAGCCATGCTATGCTCTGCAATAGTTTTGCCACCGTGAAATAGACGTCCTCGCCACTCGTGGATGCTGAACTGACACGGCCGATCTCGGTTGGCGTTAGCGATTCGGGGCGCTATGCGGCTCCCCCGCTGCATGTCGGCGGCCCCGAGCCGCGCTGCCCGGATGAAGCAAAGGCATATGCTTCTTCCCCATCAACACCGCGTCCACGAGCTGTCGCGCCATCTGTTGGGCCAACGACAAAGCGAGCTCTAGCAGCAATGTAGACTGGGCTTGCATGTCTGCTTTAAGCGATTCGAGTGTCGTCGGCTCGGTGACCGGGTCTTCGTTCCCCATTTTGCATGGTTACGCACGGACGTACGGATGATAATAGCACGCACGGATGCTGATCCATGTGTGGTCCAAAACAACATGTGATGTTGCTCGCGGCATGTTACGGGCGGAAAATTACTCGATGTGTGTAACACATCAGCGAAACTCGAAGCTGGCAGACTGATCATTTTTGCGGCTGCTTTTCTATTTGTCTATTTGTGTTCCACACGAAGGGGATATCTTACCGCGTATTGATGAAACTCTTGATGAGTTGAGGAAAGCTAGGTGCTATACTTGCTAAGATTTGTTGAGGAAGTTGAGGAAAGCTAGGTGCGACACTGGGGGTTAGTGACCCGCACCTCCCGCCGCACATGCATAGATCAGTGCATGGTGGGCTGGCCGTGGGTGGGCGAGAAAACATGTCAGCAAAGGAGGCTGGCGTATTTTTGCTTGGGGTGGGGCTACAGTGGCATGCGCCCGTGCACGATGTGGCGTGAGAACATCGCCACTGCAGTGCCGCCTTGTTGTGCGACTCTCAAACCCGCGGTATGGCTCAGTGCGTTGCGAGGAAACGTCAAAAGATTTTCATATAAATACTAATAAAAACTACGCGAGCAGGGCTAAATATTCCACAGTAGAAGCACGGTCGTCCGAGGTTCATTAGCCACTTTTTCCATATTTAGAAATGATATGCCGAAATCCGACGTATGTGCCAGCGTGTGGTCAGCACGTTGGTGTGAAACTTTACGCCAAGGGGATCTCAAAACCTGATACACTGTGGCGGGACATTGTGTTGTATGTACTTGTGCACGGACTACTCATACTTGGAACATACCCCCTTGAGCGATGCCCACGGGCGCCATGCGGGATCCATCTTTTCACAACATTATTTCCACCAGCATCGACGCAGTAAGGAGCACGCCATTGCCGCCCCACTGGGCTCACCATGGCGCACTATGAGCATGCGGCCATGCACTGCTATAGAAACGCTTTTGCCAACGGCAAGGAGGCCACGAGAACCCTCTCCCGCTTGCGTGTGCAGCGATCACGGCCGCATTTTGTCTCTGGCTGCACAAACAGGCGTTAAAGCCCGGCTTGTGGACCCGGCGTTAAAGCCCGGCTTGTGGAGCTGCCCACTAGCCCCCCCCCCCCCCCCCCCCCCCCCGAAGGGTGGGGGGTCTGGGGCGGGAAGGGCCATCCCGGGCCCTCCCCCCAATGTTTTTTTGATTTGTCATTAAAGTAACGGTGTTTCCATTATAGCGATCACCTATTTTTAGTCATTTTACTAGTTGACATGGCAGCGCCTCTAGGTCATCAGGTATCAAAACTCATATAATTACACATTGACTACGGCACTACGCCGTCTCCATGCATGAACCTGAATTTTGCCCGCTCTTTCAATTCCTATTAACGGTCTTGGAAACTCTCACTTTCCTAAGCCTTCACTTTTTGTCTACATGCCAAAACCTCCATCGTTTCTTTTTGGCTTTCACATCTGGGCTGTCATCCTCAACAAGACCCCTCCTATACCCAAACATTATGTCTACAGATTCAATAAGAAAGGGTTTTGCAGTGGTACCGGGGGCCAGTGACCATGCAATAACTCCCTCAGTCTGCTGCGTACCTAGAAAAGTGCAGCCCCCTCCCCGGCACATCATGCTTTGCTATCACTGAGCACATACCCTCTACTACAGCCTCGCACATGGTTTCAGGGCCATATGTTGTTACATGAAGACAACGCCCTTTCTGCCATCGCAGTAGTGTGATTTAGTGAGCACATCCTTCTGGATGACAGTGCCCGACTGGATCTTGAGCTCGTCACCAGGCCCAAGCTTGTGCCAGTGGTGAAGCCGGCGGACGTCCAAGCCATCCGCGTAATGCTCCTGGACCTCGAGCTGGAACACGCATGCCTAAACAAGTGCTTGTTGCATGCACTCCTCAAACTCTGGCAACTGGATGCCACTGCCCTCCCTCAACTTGGTAAAAATATGGCTCAGGGAATTCCTGATCATAGTATCCATGGCTGATCGGAAGTTGTCCACATTGTTCACCCATTGAAGGTCACGGACGGCGAAGCGGTGCAAGTCCATGCACTTCCTTGCATCGACAATCAGGCCGTGCTGGTCGTCCAAAAAAGGGGCTTTGTACCAATGATGAGCAGCCGCCGCCCAATCAGATGCCCTGATAGCCCAGGCTAAGCAGCGCTTGGATGATAGCCTCAGATTCAGTGTTTGTGTCGCCTGTCTCGGGGTCAGTATAGTCTTCCTGTGACATCTTGAGGGGGATACCCATGAATGCAGCACTGGAGAGCATAGTTATCCTGGATCTAGTGATCTGCCCTGTTGGGTCAGCATATGCGTGCATCGCCGGCATAGCGGACCGGGGAAAGATATCCCTAGCCCGCCTTCGCTGAGCAGCTGTGCCCTCACACAATGTGATTTCAACTGTGTGAAGCCGGTGTAGAAGATGCTGCTGGGAGTCGTACATTTCCCACGGTAGCACGTTGACCTTCTGCATTTCGAGGCTAAGCTCCATGCACGTATGGAGAAGGCAATAAAGAATCACCACTCTGCCCACAAAGTCGTATGAGCGCAGCAGCCAGGTGCATATCAACCACCTTGTTCTCAAACTACATATAGGAGGAGCCCTCACGGAGGGTTTGCGTTGCCAGCTGAGCCAAGTTGACACCAATGCGCTTCTGCCGTCTTTGTACTTGCTTCGGTCTTCCGTTGGATATTGCCTAGGTGGATGCTGGTACCGAAATGTTTCGTAACGGCCTTCCTAAAGTTACGCACCCTACCCCGAGCTCGTTTGAAAAGCCCCCTCCTGGGATTGGAGGCATGCTCATTGCATGCAGGGCATACCGCATACTCTATTCCCTCAATAGTTATTTACTCTAGCCCAGCCGCCCGCATAATTGCAGGAATTGTGCGGCAACCAGCTAGATTACCATGAGAGGTACCAGCAACGCCAACATTTTGCTTATTTTTGACCTCCTGTGCGCATCGGTGTACCTCTTCGGCAATGGCATCAGCGGACGGAATCACACCTGCCGTGGCGTTGCCTCTTATCACAACATCCATGACCTGGCGGATCTGTGGGCCCGTGAGCAAGCGCATGTTCAGGGAACCTGAGCAATATTGTGTGCGGCAAGCAACGGTGTGCCCTTACAAAGGAGGGCATTAGTTAGAGAGGGGGAGGCCGGGCGGGGGGGGGGGGGGGGGGGGGGGCAGTGTGGTGGGGCGGGAAGGGGGGGGGGCACCTGCTGCCCAAAGGGCCGCGTAGAGACCAGTGACGGTAATGCAAGAGCATCCGTCCGGTGCAGGGTGGTGGGCTGAGTACGGCTTGCCATTGGGGCTTGTGCATCTTCGCGCCTGGCTGTGGGCGGCTGTGAGTGGCTGCGTGGGGCGCGGTAGCCTGTGGGAGGCGGCTGGCGCTACTCACCAGCATGCGGGGCAGCACCCCCACTGGTCGTCCGGGCAGGCTCCTGCTGTGGCTCCGTGGCTGCTGTAGCCCCAGCGTGGAAGGCTTGTGACTGGTCGAGGCTATACGTGGGGATGCGCCGCCGCAACATGGCGCAGCAGCCTGCCTTTGCGCGTCATCTGTGCAGCCGGCCAGGCACAAGTGAGCACACGTGTGCGCACCAACAACGCGGGTAGTAGTAGAGGTGTAGGCTGTGACATCAGCACGAGACGGGTAGCATCGATGGAGCGTGCAGTCGTCGTGTAGACGTTAAGGGTTGGAGGGAGGGAGGGCGCGATAACCCTACTCTACGCCGTAACGCCGCCATGCGCCCAGCCGCAGGAGGTGGGGCGGGCGGGCGGGCGGGGGTTACCTCCTTGCCGCACTCGCCGCCGCCAGGATTGCGTATGATACATATTACCGGGCGCCTACTATCCGGCCCGTCGGCGTCGTCGTCTTTGGCATATCGGTACCACCGACTAGAAATATCGCGTAGCTCAAGCATCGTGGCGCCGCCGTTTCTCCTTGCTCATCAACATGGCTCATGCAGACAATGTTCTTGGCGGGGTCGCGGCCGCACGTGTGGCACGTGATGGTGCTCCTGCGCCCGCGTCGCGTCGTTCGTCGGCATGTGTTGCTATGACCCGGGTCATTGGCTGCAAGCGTCCTCGCCGTGCCTGATAGCCTACCCCGGGGCGGGGGTTCTTGGAGTTTCTGGCAGCTAAGTGACTTCGTGGTTCCCTTGGCTCCTTTTTGTCTATTGGCTCCCTGTCCTCCTGTTCGACCTTGTTTTCAGGCTTAAGTATCTCTTTTGCTGGCAACCTCTCATAATTGCTCTTAGTTCTCTTTGTAGTGCGTTTTTGTGAAAGCCCCGATGTAAATAAAAAATCAAGCATCGGAGCGGGCGTGGCGGGCGCGGGCCCGGGCGGGGCGGTTGGCGATATTTCTGGCGGCATGCGCGCGCGCTGCGCTGCCGTAAAGCAACATCCGCGCTCGGGCGCGCCGGCGAGGGCGCGGGGGGGGGGGGGGGGGGGGGGCGGACGCGCGGCTGCCGTTTTTTTTCCCGCCCCCGGGACAGGACTGGCACCAGTGAAACCCTTGCAGCGTCTCTACGACGGCCGTTTAGGCAGCAATCCAGTTACGGAAAGCCCTGGGTAGGAGACGCTCCGTTATAGTCATCAAGCAAATTGCCGAAGCATTTCGCAAGACGAATTGGAGGCCAGTGACGGAATTTCCAACACTGTTGGATCACCGTCTAAAACACTGCCATCAAAATACCCGGCACTGACCACGAAAGGTCCGCCCTACCCGTTTGGGCGTCGGCCCATTCGAGTAATGCGAGTTGGGGCAAGCCCCAACCCGCGGAGCAAAGCATTTCGGGAGTGCGATACATGTGCAACAAAAAAAGCAATGTGAGGGAGGGCCCGACCCCATAGCTGGAAAATTTTCCCATTCCCAGTAAAATCCAGGGCGCCGTGAAGGGAGGGGGGGACCCCGCCCAAAATAAAGGCAGTTAAGTCCTCAGGCGTTGACGCACTAACCTGACTACTAATAAAATCCCTGAACTCCGGAACTAACAACCCAAAATTATGACGGTGATACCCCCACCGCGGGCACTCCACCAACATAATATTATGTTCGATAGTCTCAGATTCACCTCCGCCACATGCAAGGCAGTGTTCAAGGAACCGCTCAGGCATGGCATGAATCCGGGCCAATCGGCGGGCAGTGGGAAATACTCGGGTGCGTAATTGTATCATAATGTGCAACCCGGCCACAACCCCCGCGGGGACACCCACACCGTACTGTGGCAACGGGTTTGACGCATAGGACGCCTGGACATATATTCCCCAGGTGTTATTGCGTGCTAACGATACCGACGATTCGTAACGCGCCCACACCGATGCCTTTACTAGTTTAGCGGCATCGCGCGCGGCTAGTGACCTCCACTCAAGTGGAAGGTGCGCCCCTCAGCTAGCCCTACGTTCGCCCTAGCTAGTCGATCTAACCACCGCACAGTCCCCGACGTCCACGTGTTAGGGCGCGCCCGACTTGGCTGATCTACTAAATGGGTTATACATGTATTCAAGTCGGATGCTTTAAGGAACGCCCGAGCCCGTGCCGCAGCGGCCGTAGCCTCTATGGGCGCAATATCCAATTCCCGCATCATCGGTGCAGTGGCCACCCCAGGGGAGTTTTTACCTACCCCAATGAGGCAACGCAAGCACTGATTGAGTACGGTTTGTAATTTATTTGCGCCGCTAGTTCTATCCATTACCCATAAGTTAAAACCGGCAGTACACAGGTTTTAAAAACCGACACACGCACATTAATAGGAATTATGTCCCGTCCACCGACTAATACCGAATCGAGCGCCTCAATAGCGCGTTTACGTACCCTTCTTAACCCGGTCGTCTACTATGTGTTGCATACCTAAATCCGACTTAATGACCGTACCAAGTACCTATATTCATTTACAACCGGTACCCGTTCCCCCCCAAGCTGCCATCGGGCAGCTTGTTCGCGTAACGCGGTCTCGTCGGAATATCGGCCTAATGCCATCACCCCACACTTAAGTACCCCAAACCCCATAAAATGGTCCTCCGCCCACTGCGAGAAGTGGGCGAACATGGCATGCAGGTTATCGAACGAACCTGTGATACCAACAGCGTCGTCCGCGTATAACTGACCTGGCACCCGTAGTGGTTGCCTTGCCGCTAATGTGTCAGTGCACCCTGGTACATCACACCCTAGATGTTCTACCCCATCGAATATATCGTTAATAAATATGTTGAATAGGATGGGGGAAGCGGGGCATCCCTGTCGGAGGCCACGCTCTATGGGTATGGGGTCTGATAGTGTTCCCGGGGCCACCCCTGTCTTGACCCGTACCATACTATCCTTGTATAAAGTTTTAATGAAGGCAAGCATATGACCCGTAACTCCTATGGCTTGTAGTTTTAGTAATTAAAGCTCATGAGGTACGGTGTCATATGCCTTCCTAAAGTCAATAAAACCCGCGTAGGTGGGTAGACCTTCCGCTTGGCGACGAGCCGCGATATCGAACAAGCTGGCGACTTGCATGGGGCCCTCCTCATTCCGCATAAAACCCGCTTGCCAACGGCGGATTATCCCTTTAGCTTGGCAGACGTCTTGCAAGCGTTGGGAAATGACGGTCATAAGGAGTTTCATAGCGGCACCCATAATCGAAATACCCCTATAATTGTCCATAACGGTCGCGTCGCCTTTCTTGGGCACCGATACTATGGCCGAGCTACGCCACTGCTGGGGGATATAGTTCTTAGTCCATATCCCGTTAATTATGGCCAGCAATGCCTTTCCAAAATGGCTATTCGGGGCGTATATCGCCAATTTTAAAGCCTCTGCAGTGATCCCATCCTGCCCCTGGGCCTTATTACTTTTTAAACGCCTAAGAGCCTTGACTAGTTCCTCCCATGTTATATGCCCATTAATCCCGTTTAGTGCGGGGGCAATGGGTGGGGATGTACCGTGGCGGTGTTCCCACGCCGCACGGTATATCGCAACCCGTTGTGCTAGGGGGTGGGGGTCACGCAGCAGCTCCCGATAGTGCCGCGCCCAGCACGCATTGATTTCGCCCGGCTCGGTATGAAGTACCCCCGATACCGGATCGCGTACTGGCTGGTCGTTCGCGCCCTCGAATGAACCCTGCCCCTCACGGAGAGAGCGCGCCCACTTCCAGAACTCCCGTCTCCCACCACCCTTCTTAAAATCCTGAACCGCTTTTAGCACGGCCCGCTCCCTCTGGCGGCGGCGGTTATTACGTACTAGTGTCCGGACCCTATGCCGTGCAGCAGCATAATGTGGCGACGCTAGGGCGGCATCCCGAGGGCCCCTAGTCCCCCGGCACGCCATAACGGCCATGCGCCGACGATTAATCGCACCTAGGATAGACCGTTGGAGCGGCGGCCCTAGGCCACGACGCCTGGGCTTGGTAACAGCCCCTACCCCACGCGCCGCCGGCCATATTGCTTGAATAAAGTGATCGGCGCCGGTGTCTAGGGATCCCCCCCCTCCCGAGGGCCCGCCGTCTACAGGTGGGTCATCTAGAGGGGTGAGCACCGCGAACGGATTAGCGGTGACAAAATCGTGGAACGGCTTGGGCCATTCAGAGGGAGAGTCACCGTGGGCCGGTTTGGGAATGGACCTTGCAGACATGCGTTCATGCAGGGGAGGTGGACAAGCATCCTCACGGATGGCGCCCATGGGGAAAGAAGACAGGACAGGGAAGTGATCGGAGGTGTCCCAAGAGTAGTCCACCCATGCCGAGGGCGAGAGAGGGGGGGGGGCTGTGGTGGGAGGCCATGCGATGAAGTGGTCGAGAACGCGGCAGCTGCCCCTCCGGCAAGTACCCCGTTCGCGCGCCGATGCATCCCGCGGCCACATGGGCTTACCGCCGGGAAGGCACCGCCAACGCCTGAGTAGAGCCGTCAACTCCCTTTCATCCATGTTCCAATCCCCCCCCACCACGATCATATCCCTCGGATAACTCGTACGAAGCCGCGCCAACTCTTCGCGCAGGCGGTCCCGATACGGTTCCCCCTGTGAGCCGGTGGGCAAATAGGCCGAGATGAATATAGTGGCCGCGGAGTCACTGCAACCTCCCCCCACCCGGACACATGTCCAACATGGGTAGGGCGCGCCGACTGCCCGCGCCCGGTACGGCGACCGGACTAACACACAACACCCACGTTCCGATGCAACGCGGTCCCCGAACGAATAGTAGTCAGAGTACCCATTAAAACGCACTCGCATATCGGTCGCCCTAACCGTGGTCTCCTGAACGAGCAGAACATCTACAGATCGCTCGATCAGCAACGCGCCAACATCCTCCACCTTAGAAGACAACCCATTCACATTAAGCGTCGCAACGCACAGGTGGGCGGGCATGGGAGGGAGGGGAAAGGGCAAGGGGTGGGAGGGAGGGGGAGGGCGGGCGGCGTGGCGATCCCAGTACGAGCGGTATTCCCGCAAGTACCACCCCCACCGACATGCAAAACGTTGTAAACGCTCGCGGACATGCGCACCCTGCCCTTGGGTATAATACACATCAAAGCGCACTAGCCCATCCCGCTGCAACACACGATCGATCTTCGGAATGGCCAAGGGCCGGCCATTAAACGCCCGATCGACGCGGCTCCAAAAGGCAGGTAGTGGCGACGGGTCCCCCCAACAACACACACGACGCAGGGACGCCCCAGCGCCCTCAGCCAAGTGCCCAACCGTCCAAGGGCGAACCCCCGTCACTATGACGGCTGCACCCGGCTGCCGTACTACGGGTAGCTGACCACTTTGCCCATGTTATTTTGGGAAGCGCTTTTGGCAGTTTTTTTCCGTCCCCGGGACAGGACTGGCACCACTTTTGGCAGCTTATCACCGCAGATGTGGGAATGACCAGTTCTGCCCAGTGGGAAGCAGTGGGCAGCAGCCGCTCGGTCAGCGCCGCCGCGGCGCGGCAGTACCCGCACAATAAAACCGTGTAATCGGGCATGTATCAATATCAGGATTAGGTTCCTCACCGGTGCGGTAGTTTATATTTATATTTGAGTTTTCGCTAAATAATGTGTCTGCTACCTACCTATCTAAACTGAGCCTACGAAGCTACCATACGGCGCGGTTAAGGGTACAGGTACATGCAACCTGTAGGGGATACCTTTTTCCGCCCCCGGGACAGGACTGGCACCAGTGAAACCCTTGCAGCGTCTATGCGACGGCCGTTTTGTCAGCAATCCAGTTACGGAAAGCCCTGGGTAGGCGATGCTCAGTTTTTATAGTCATCAAGCAAATTGCCGAAGCATTCTGCAAGACTAATTTAAGGCTAGTAGGGGGTTCCCGCGTCAAATTGCAACGCCATATTGCAACGATACGCGGTACACGTCAGCCGTACGCCCGCGTACGCACCAAAATGCAACGCTCGCGGCGTTGCATTTTGGCTGAAACTGCAACGAGCGACTACTTCTGCAACGTCTGAGTTTGACCGTGATCTGGGTAGTCGCGGATACGGGTACGGGTGGATCCCGTACCCGGTCACCACCTGCCGGGACTCCGCCGGCGCCTGCGCCATTTCAAAACTGCTCGCAGCTCCCCGCCTCTCCCCCAGTCACCGCAGCAAAACCCGGCACCACCATGGCGGAATCCACTCAGGAGACGGCAGACGTAAAGAAGGAGAGCGCTCAGGGTGCGTCCCACGTGTGGAAACGGCGTTGGCAGTCGGACGTCCTGTGGATCGCGGCGCTGCTGACCGCCGCGGATCGTGCCAAGGTTGCTGCGCACTGGCGCGACACCAACCCACACGGCAAGAAGCTAGCTATGGAGGCTCGCCTGTACGACGCGCTCAAGGAAGACTGCCCTCCGCACACGGAGGAGCTCCCTTCGGGGCGGTCGCTGCTGCAGCGGCTGCAGCAGATGGTGGAGACCTGGCGCGCTGGCGAGGCGCGCAAGGACGCCATGAACGACAGCCAGTGGCAGGCAGCGCTTAAACAGCAGCGGGACGACTCGCCGCTGCGAAAAGGGCAGGCCGGCTACGCAGTCTGGAACAGCATCCACGAGTATCTGCTACTGTTGGGCTGGGTGGACGCCGAGTGCGACGAGGACGACCCGCTGTGCCCCGATGAGGTCACAGTGGAGGTCGTCGAGGAGTACCGCCCGCTGCTGCTCGGCCTGGACGAGGCGCTGGCGGCGAAAGAAACCAGGGAGAGCAACCGGAAGAACGACCGCGACAAGGCTGCCCGGGCGGACAACCGCAAGGAGAAGGGGGGGCGAGCAGCGGAGAGGTAAGCTACCTGCTGCTGGCCGTCGATAAAAGAAACATATGTTTCTGTATATTTTTTTTGTGTTTAGCAGCCACCGAGTTCGCTTCTTCTGCTGCTGCGCAGGCTGGCTACCGCCACGGGCAACAGGAAGGAGACTCTGGAAAGCATGCGCCCGGAGGGCCGCAGCAACGCGCCCAGCAATGGGGAGGAGGCTGAGTGGGAGCCCTCCCAAGGTGATGAGGGGGAGCTGCCAGAGCTGGATCAGGTGCTGGAGCTGACAGCCACAGAGCAGCGACTGCTTCGGCTCTGCAGTGATGGTGAGTCCTTCCACACCTTGCCACTGCTGTCAGCGGCAGACACAGAGCTGCCAGAGCCCTGGTGCGCGATGGACTGCCAGCACATGACAGAGCTGAAGGAGATGGTGGTGGAGAGGGACTTGCCCGTGCTGGTGGCACACAACATATTGCAGCAGCAGGCCGGCAGCGGCGGCAGCAGCAACAGCGGCAGCGAGGAGATGCTGCAGACCATGGAGAGGCTGGAGTCCCTGGCCCACTTCCCTTACAACCTTAAGGTTGGTGAGGGAGGTACTGTGCCGGGGAAGGACACCAGCCCGGAGGAGTTGGCGGCGTTCCGCGCAAAGCGCCGTGACACCGTCATGGTGGAGCTGCGCCGTCTCAAAGGCATGCGCCAGGAGCAGCAGCTACAGAAGCTGAAGTATGTAGGCTTGCTGATTTCGGAGGCGGCATCTAGGTCACTGCATGAAAGGTACGCTCCCATATTTACTCACACAGCCATTATACTCACACAGATATATACGTAATACTCACACAGGCACACACACACACACACACATATAGACCTAACATAAATGTGTGTTTCTTATGCGCAGGATCATAACATCAACTCCAGAGAGGAATCAAAAGTGGAGTGATGCTGTGCAAGCATGCCGGGAGAGCGGCGCTGGCAGTGGCAGTGGAGGGCGCAAGCGACAGCGCACCAGCCGCAGCAGCACCACCAGAATCACTAAGGCGGCGGAGCTGGACGAGCAGCTGCACCAAGAAATGATTGAAGTGAGAGAATTTATGGCAGAGGAAAGGGAGAGGCGGCAGGAGCAGACAGAGGTGTTTAAAGATTTGAAACAGGGCATGCGCGGCATGATTGACAGCTCAGAGCAACTACAGACTAAGATGATGCAGGGATTCACAGAGTTAAGCAATTCCCAAAAGCAGACAGCTGCAATTTTATCACGTCTAGGTGATATATTACAGGCAACACTGCCGCCGCCAAGACCTAGGCCTAGCTAAGGTATTCTGCTAGCGATGGGGGAGGCAGGTTAAAGTAGGACATGAAACTGCCTGCTCCCCTGTTAGCGCATGTAATGCAATTTGTAAGCAAAACTGCGCTCTGGTAAAACAAACCCACTGGGGTGACTGCTATGTTGTTTGCTGCCACGTCATCTACCCATGGGAATAGAGATTGCACTAGCCCAAACGCCCATTCCACAGATGTGCGGGGCCCGTTCATGCTCTTTGTGAGCCAATCCTTATCTGGGTCTGCCCTACGCTCATGTTTTTTATACCCTGTCATAATCACATCAGACTCTGCGTAAGCTGCATCTCCATATATCAGATAATCTGCACCTGTGCGCTGCTGCACCACACGGAGCACATCCTCCAGCTGGCTCTCCTCTAAAATTCTGCTGTCGCCACGCCGACCTTGGATAGGACCTGTAAGGTAAGTGATAAGTCCGTCTGGCACAGCAACAATTTGATATTTCAAACCGTGTTTTTTCTTGTGTCCAGAGTATATCGCTTCCTGACTGTATTTCACACGACGACATCCACGCAAAGTGCAGTCGATGAACCCGAAGACAGGCAGCATCACCCCCGACTTCCGCTGGATGGCACGCACGTATCCTGGCAGCCTGCTGTCGAGCGCACCGGTCATAACGACGTGGCCCCATCGCTGCGTGAGCCACTTCACCATGTGCGTGCATATCTTCGAGATACGCTTCGGATTCATGCGAAGCTTCGCCCCCAGGCTGTGCGCAGCGCCTGCCGTTCCTAGCCGTGCCAGCAAAACCAGCAAGCCGGTCGTTCCTGTGAACTTGCCTTGCCTACTTTCGCAGCGAAGCACATCAGGGATCTTCAGGTGCTCCAGCAGCTGGTCGAATACCTCAGGGCGGCACCGGTACGTGTCTTGAAAGAGCGCCTCGTCAACGCGCTCTACGGCGAGGTCAATGTTTAGCCGGTTGAGGTGGGACGGCCAGGCTCGGGATACGGGGCGCATGAGGCGACGCAGGCGGCGGCGGTGCCGAATGGTGCGCTGCAGGAATATAGCTGCGAGCTCCGGCTCAGGCGCGGAAATGGACAGTAGCCGAATCGCCCGTGACAGCGCCGTCCGGGCCTGGTGCACCTCGGCCGCGTTGCCTATTAGACGGCCCATGACGTAGGGTGCAGGGTTGTAGCGATTACCCGCGTGAAGTCGCGTGGGGCGCGAAAGATTGTGAGCTGCCAGAAGGGTGGTGGCGGCAGGGTGATGTGACGCATGCCGGCGCCGGTACCGGTATATACCCGCAGCAGTTGTAACGATTACATCATGACTCGGACACCGCGCGACGTGGCGGTATATTATGCGTTGCAATATGGCGTTGCAATTTGACGCGGGAACCCCCTAGTGATAGAATTTCCAACACTGTTGGATCACCGTCTAAAACACTGCTATGAAAATACCCGGCACCGACCACGAAAGGTCCGCCCTACCCGTTTGGGCGTCGGCCTATTCCAGTAATGCAAGGATACTTGTACTCGCACCCATCATTATCACGACCGGCGGCCAGTAATCCTGAGTACGAGTATATAATTATTAATAATTATTGAGATACTGCCCGATAAATAAGCTATTCGGTAAGTATCGATGTTTGTACATCATATATTATAGCATGTATACATTCTATAGTCTATATATCTCCTTGAAGATCTATCTCTACATACTGTTGTAATTCAAGGGAGTAAATGACCACTTCAAGGCTGGTCCCCCGGTCGGCCAGTCTGGGGCCCGCCGCCGAGCGCCTGGACTGGAGCCCGCCTGGCGTCTTCCCACCGTGTCCTGCGCAGGGAGGTTGTGGAACACCCGCTGCCCATTGAATAAACCGCCTCTCCAATACCCACTTTATTTGTGCACCTATTTTTGTCCATGATTTGGGCCATAAACCACTGTCATCGAAACGTGGCTTGGTCCAGGTCGTTAATGACATAATTTCAATGTTCTACGTGTCTGGTGGATAGTGATCATACCGAGGGTGGTGTGGTATGAGTGCGGGGGCTGTGGTGTCCCATGCCTACTTGTGCGCACGAAAGGGGCAATTTCACTGTGAGATTCAGATGTGACGTAAATGTGCCCTACTGGTGACGAACGACGACATACGGGGACGATACGGGACGGACGAGGGACGTGGATTTCATACCCAGTAGCGACGACTATCGCAGGCGACCTGTAAAGTACTATATGAATTTCTCGTTTCCATAATTTCATCAAATTGATATGCGCACGCGGGCTCGCGTGTCGCCCGCCGATGCGGAGCACCCGGGCTAAGTACATGCGGATGTACGCATGCACTCATTGCACATCGCCGCACATCGCTGCACATCGCTGCACACCGCGGGGTCGCTGGCGTCGCAGTGCGCCACGCTGGCGGGCCGCGCCCCCGGCCCCTGCCAAGGAGTAATTACGATAAGTACTGGCACGGCCGACTCTAAGCAATGGTGCTTAGTTCGCGCGAAGCGTTGCGGCACAGCATGCATGTGCCGGCAGGGTGCCGGGAGTGCGTGGCAAACCATGATCGCAGGCTGCCGGCATGCGATCATGGCTTGCGCGGCAGTCCCGGCGGAGGTGTGGGCCGGTGTCGCGGAGGCGCTTTTATTACATTGCTGGGCTTCACTTCGCCGTTGTGGGCGGTGCCCACCACAAAACAGCTCCTGCCTAATGTTCTATACATATGAAATTTGTGGTTTTGAAGCGCTAGCGCCAGAAGCCATGCTGTTGCCTAAATGAAAGCGTTGACGGCAACGGCCACCACGTGGCAATATGGGGTGTATTGCGCTATCGCGGCATTTCCCCCCAGCCGTACGACCCTGAGTAACACGCATGCACGCGCGCACGGTCTCAGTGTGGCCGCGCATGGGCATGTGGATCAAATTCGCAAACCCCGTACTTATGTGGAGAGGTGTAGTAATCCGTACCACTTAATAGTACAGGCGGTAACACATGTAGCCGGAAAGTGGTAGTCATTAGGCAAGGAGGAAACCCCAGCATGCACTGTATATTTATACCACGCTACCTGTAGAACAAAATGAAAGCGCCACTCCCTGTACCGGTACGAGTACCAGTACCAGTACTATTGTCGCGCGACTGCTGGCGGTAGTACAGGTATATATACCGGTCTGACGTTACCTATAGGGTACAGGTACAGGATGTGTAGCCCTCGTTGCCGCCTGCTCGCACCTGGCTGGTCGGACAGTCGCGCCGAATCGCTCGCGCGGCACAACTCGCCGCCTCGCGGCTTCCTTGCAGAACACAGAGCAACGCCCCCCCCCCCCCCACCTCTCGCAAATCCAACCCCATCAGCGGCTGCCCACTAGCAGTCCTCACCTGGGGCCTGCCTTGTAACTGTCGCATCTCCCCTGGAATTTAGCGCCCCACCCTGGCGGCCAGCTCCTCAGCGAAACGCCGCCCCCGGCGCGTCGTATATCAAATGGCCCTCGCCCTAAGGACGATATTGGCGGTGGTCGCTGTGGTTGCGCTTGCCTGCCCCGCCGCCGGGCGCCAGCTGAAGGTCGATGGAGGGGTTCCATCCAATCCCAATACCACGCCCGGTCCAGTCGCGAACCCGGAGGCGACGCTTCGGAACATCGGCGCTACTATCTCGGGACTCATCTATAACGAGCTGCGGGGTGAGTCGTGCTCCCCCCCCCCGCCGCCGCGACTGTTCGCGGTCAGCCTGTCGCAGGAGCCTGTAGTCGTGCCGTCACTCTGCTGTCCCCTTCAGCCCCGCCAACATACCCTACCAACCTTTCCCACCCGGTCAGCGGCTACACTGGGACTGAGCGGACGGCGCCGTGGCTATCGCACAGCCGCCTCCCCGCGTTGCATATGCCCCGCGACCGGCGACCGGCCCGCGATAGGAAGCGCGACACTTGAAATATATGACTTAGTCGCTACGTGGAACCGTGAATGGAAATAGCCTCACCTGACGACGCTCCGGAGACAAGGCTCGCGGTGTGCTCAGTGTCCATCATGTCTTATGAAATGCGACCCACCTCGTGCATAGGCTGTCACATGGAGGTGTCGAAGTTGCATCTGCTGTGGCGGGGTTTGGCGGTCACTATGCTGGAAGCGTCCAGGTCAAGCATAAAGTAAAGCGCGGGAGGAAACATGTTGTTGCATACGTTGTCCAGTCCCGGTCGTGTCCCGGGTTTACCTGGATACATTAGCCTTCGAGGTTCGAGTGAGGTAATGGTCTAAAGGTTGTACCAGGCCTGTGACTGCAGTAGACGCAAGTGGTGAGGTGGCTTCGGCCGACGACCCGGAGCGAACTCCA
The DNA here is from genome assembly GCA_006384855.1 of Tetraselmis striata. Classification (NCBI taxonomy): domain Eukaryota; kingdom Viridiplantae; phylum Chlorophyta; class Chlorodendrophyceae; order Chlorodendrales; family Chlorodendraceae; genus Tetraselmis; species Tetraselmis striata. Next base: position 214,276 of record VCJN01003309.1, on the reverse strand, counting down.
CTTTCATGACGAAGTCGAGTCCGTCGTTGCCTTCACCCCCCCACCCCCCCGCGCGCGCGTGGGCGCGCACTTGCCAACCCCCTCCCATTGTAGCTCTTACTTGTCGACCCCGGGCGGTCCATGTGTCAGCGGCCAGGAGGCTGATCCCCGTCGCGTGTTGCAGGTAACGACATCGGCGTTCGCAACGGAATTTACGCGGAGCTGGCTAGCACCCGAGCAGGCACAAGCATAGTGGACCTGAAGGTGGAGCTGTCCGCCATTATATCCAACGTCATCATCGGTAACGAGAACATCGCCGACAACGTCATCAGCGTGTTGCTTGGTAACAACGCGTTCATCGAGCGACTGGATGCCGCTGTGGAGGCTTTCGCCATAAATGATATCAACGGTGCGGCCAACGAAGCTGCCAACATCCAGTGGTACGACCTGGTGGGCCAGAACGGCGGCGACAACATTCTGAAGAATCTCTTCCTGGAAATCAGCGGCCTTACCTATAACAAGATCGGCGACGCAACAGGGGCGGTCAGCGGTGACAATAACGAGCTTCTCAACACACTGGGTGTGTACACCAACCTCGGCAGCAACGCCAACAACCCCAATTTCCCCACGTCCCTGCCGTTCAACGAGGAGAACGGCCTCAAGCTGCCCGGTGGCATTGGCGACATGTCGCAGACCAATATGACAGTTATCGTCGACGCCATCCTGCTCAATGAGGTCATCAGTGGCAGCGGCAACTACCTTGAGAACTTTATGTCCATATCGGTTGCCAACGGTGTTGATATCACCAACGTCAAAGCAGAAATTGAGGCCATCCTGGTCAACCAGATCGAGGGTGACGACAACAAAGTGTCCAACATCATGGACATTGTGCTCGGTCTGTGTGACGGCAGGCCATGCGGCATGGCGGAGTTTGACATGACGGTGTCTGCCATCATGTTGAACGACATCTCCGGCAAGAACAACATCATTGACAACACCATCAAGATCGTTGCGGGCACCAACTCTGATGTGCTGGCAGCGCAGTCCCTTGATGCCATCAAGCGCGCAACGCTGGACATCGAGGCCATCATTGTGAACACGCTTCGCTCCGACCTCGTGGAGGGCATCGACAGCAACGAGCTGAAGAACAACATCATGATCTCCGTTCTGGACAGCATCAGCGTGAGCGACCTGAAGGCCACCATCAGCGCCATCATTGCCAACGACGTCGCGGGCGCCTTGAACAAGCTCGAGAACTCGATCAACATCAAGATCGGTATGGGTCGGGATTGAATTATTCTGGCGGTCGCGAAATAAGAGTTGGCGGCACGCTGCCGCCTAGTCTACATATCCAGCCAGCCTTTTCGCGGTTGGCTGGATCTGCGGCCCTCCTCGCCATTTTGAGCCGTAGGCCTGCTCGACAGCCGCATATGGGCCAGTTGTATCCCTGTCAGTAGCACATGCTGGCGATCCACATATGTAATACTTCCTTTCTTCTTTTTTCAGCCCATGTTTCGAGGTTGCACTGTCAGCGCTGCCGGTATAAGTGAAACAGAGCGCCGAGTCTGGCAACAGTCACCGCCGGGTTGTAAGCCATATGGATGAGCAGTGTCATTAAGCAGTAATCCTCACCGCATACATTCCTGCAGCAATGACCGAGCAATACGGTAGTGCACTGGGTACATAGGACATGAGAACAGTACCATTTACTACAGATGCTCATGCGGAAATCGGAACCTGACCTGCCTGCCGGCAAAAGTCACACACAGACGACACTTCACTAGTTCATAAAGCCATTGCTGTTGCTCTTGGTTTTCAGGGTGCTGCTGTCGCATTCCGAAGAACGCATGTTATAAGAGCGTGCAATGCCCGGTCGGGCTTCATACCAGACGAAATTATCACGGATTCATCTCGGAGCTAAGAACAATTTGCAGGCACCCCGATTTCTACAGCAAATAATATTCTCGTTCTTCTAAGTGTGTCGGAATCCTTAAGTTAATAGCACGCGCGATGATTATTCCAGGCTTGTAAGGGGTATTAAAGGTGCGTCGACATCTGTAATTGCGCATTGCGTATGCGCATGCGGCCCCAAAAAATGCGAGCTTCTTTATTGCGACATGCACTGTGCCGGGACATCCCGTGTATCAGTCATGGTAGATTCTCTTATGGTTTATTGTCTTTCTTCGTTGTCTCTTATCCCTTTGGGGGGGGGGGGGGGGGGGGTGTATGTTGTAAAACCTGGGGGCATGGTCACGTGCGTCAGCACCATTGTATTGGCGAGATTCATCAGATGCACATGATATCATAAATACAGCGCCTTAGATATTCTGAATATCGCATGAAGCCTTGCCCACTGCTACCCTGAGCTAGAAGCAGGCACACCCCGTAATGAACTTGGTGATCAAGAGTCGGAGCAGCAGTCAATGCATGGTGGCGGTACTCGTGCGAGTATGGAGCTGGAGGGGAACGGCGGGGAGAGGAGGGGGGGGAGCACGTTAGGGGGCCGATACGGGCAAGCGGATCTCGCAGAGCCGAAACTGCATGATTTGAGCCACTCGTGTGTGGTGCGCAATGGGCCTTACACTGCTGTCGCTGCTTGTACACGTGCAAGGGACGATCTGCAGCTGCGGATCAAGTCACATCACCCCATGGTCCAGCATCCCCACCTTGGCAAGCAGCAGGGCACTGAGCCCCCGGTGCTGTTTCCAAGGCGGAAATTACAATGATCCGCGCTGTCTTCCCGGCCGGGGATAGGAAGGGCCCCTGTGCAAGACAGGGCAGCGGGGAAAGGGACGAGGAAGCAAGGGGGGGGAGGGGGGAGGGGGGTGGATGACGCGCGAGTGCTGCGTCACAGCCGCCGCGCAACTGAGGAGTTGCGACTGGTCATGCTGCCGCCGGCCAGCGCGCTGCCGCTGTAACCAGCACCCTCCGGGCGGCCGCCCTTGACGGGCGAGGTCTTGGGCAGCACGGGCGCGCCGCTCCGAGTCTGCCTGTCCTTGAAGAAGCCGTACCCCACCATGCCCACCATGGCGATGCTAATGCCGGTCAGGTTGCGCGCCGACGCGGGGCTCTGCAGGGTGACAAAGCCAAACCCCAGTACCAGCACCGTCTTGAGGTGGCCCAGCACCTGCACCGCGCCCCGCAGGCCAAGCCACTTGTCAAGGCCGCTGTTAATGCAAAGGGTTATGGTCCGGAACGGAAAGTCCACAGGCGCGTGTTTTTTTCTGGTGGTGGTGGTCGGGGGAGGGGGGGTTGTGGGCTCCGGCGCACCTGATACGTCACAGCATCGCACCGCCCAATCACCAGGAACGTTGCCAGGTTGACAGCAACCTGCGGGCAAACATTTCAGTTCAGAGCTATCTGCGGAAGGGTTTCTGCAGAAGATGACCAGATGCCCTTGCCGAACATACGGGTGCCGACGCACTCAAACGACCGCAGATACGTGCAACGATGGCGTTGCCGAGATTGGCGTCTCGCAATGTGACATCCGCGACCAGTCATTGCTAAGTTTTGGACATTGGAGGAACACAATCATACATCATTTAAACCAGCACATTTGCACACGTACCACTCGGCCACGTAAGGCCTATACCCCAGCCATTTAAGAGTACATCCCCAGAGCCATACACGGATGCCAACGCACCTGTATGAACCCGTATCGTAAGCCTCAAATTGGCCTTGCGAGCAACCGGTAACATAAGAACACTACTCACTATAGTTCCGCTACAGTGTCGTCTACGTTCGACCCCCGCCAGGCGGGGCAGACTTGTATGCGGAGTGTTCTATTTACCACGTCAGGACACGCAGGGCAGGGAAGGTTCTTGTACCGGGTGCCCAGAGTCAACCGCAAACAGGCAGAGCACGTCCTCATTAAAACCCCGAGTCCTTCAACCCCCCCCCCCCCCCTATGTGTAAGACACACTCACTCGCCATCCCTGTCCCCGCAATGCATGGCATTCTAAATCTAAGCGCGCACAGAGCGGTGTATGACGGTGCGTCAACAGTTCGGCAGCAAGGTGCGGGGGTCCGGGGGCGACGTTACCGCAATGCAGCACGACAGCAGGATGAAGAACACGGACGGCAGCGAGTAGTTGTAGGAAAGCAGCGACTCCCCTGTCAGAATGTAGTCCATGAAGGGGCCTGCCAGGGCAACAGAGGCCGGAAGGCGGGGTGGGGGGGAGGGGGGAGGAGGAAGTTGCGCATGCGCGAGGCCAGAGGAAGTTGATCGCCAGAATAGCTTCATGGGGAGAGTCGGGGCGGAGCAGGGCCAGGTGCGGCGGGCGGCCCACCGATGCTGCACAGCACGCCCGCCATCACCGGTGACGCATGGTACAGCAGCTGCGCTGAGGTGAGGCCGTGCCTGCAGGGCATGGCGGGCAGGGAATCGGTCATTGTATGCGGGGGACGATCACTGCGGACATCGTGGAGAGCATCCCCCATCTCGCTCACGAATGGTGCTATGAGGGGGTGGCTTTTGGGCGCGGCGACAGCAAGATGGCTGGATCCTGCAGAGCCATCTGCAGCCGCCGCCGCGGGCTATGGTGACCTGACCGGGAGGGGAAGGGGCTAGCACACCGCTTCTGCGTCGTGCCGGTCCATATCTGCGCCAGGCAGGTCGTCACCACCGCCAGCAATGACAGCACGCTTCCCTTCAAATTGAGTTGCAAGTCCGTCACAGTCGCCACGCCGACACCCTGTGGCGGAGCCGAGCCAATCACGCAGGAGGGGGTGAGATGAGGGAGGAAGCCAGGGATGCGGCCAGCAACTGTCTTGCCTGCATTTGGCAGCCGGACCGCAACTGTCCTTGCATCCCAGCTGCGGGCAGTGCACAATGTGTCAGCTCGGGTACCAACCAGCAGCAGCACCGCAATGGAGGCCTTGGTCATCAAGCTGAACATCTTGCGGTACACTATGCGCTCAACGCACACCGTGCATGGGATGATGGCAAGCTTGGTCATCTGGTAAAAGCCAACCTGCACCAAGCGGCGGCCAGGATGTGTCACGCCGCGGCGTCTACAAGCCAGCAGAGGCAGGGGACAGGCAGGAGGCGGGCCATCGCCGCTGCCGCACCGAGTTGAAGCCGAGCGAGAGGTTCAGGAGGCCGATGGAGATGCCCTGCATGACCCCGAAGATGAGGATGGCCTGGCGCGGGCAGTCCTTGTATTCCATCCACCCCAAGCCCAGCGCCAGTCGCATGGTGAGCACGCAGGCGAGGGTGTGCATGCCCGTCAGGCTGGTGGCCTGGTGGAAGCCCAGCCCGCTGATGAGGTACTTGTTGCACACCACGATGGACACGGAAGAGGACACCTGCGGCGGGCGCAGTGGCAGCGCGTGAGATTAAGCTCCAACGAGGCTCCGCGGAAGCGTCACTGCTCTAGAAGGTACACACGCCCATACAGCCGGAATTGGGGGCGGGAGTGCAAGCAGATTGCAACAAAACGGTACGTCGACCCCTGTGGGCCCCGCCCCTCGCCGCACCGACAGAGCGACAGCAAACATAGTCTTCGCACTCTCGCTGGTCGGCTTGTGCTTGCCGCCCGCGGCCTTGCCCAGGCCGCTCATCGCTAGGCCGTGCCGAGCCAGTCGCTCCATCGACTCGTGGCTCTGCCGCCGGCCGTCCGCCGCGTTCGGCCGCGCCATCGGGCCGTACTGTGCCGTGCGGCTGCCGCAAGTCGGTCTATCAGCCCGCAGTATTGCCCGCGGGTTGACGGGCTGTAGAAGTGAGCCTGTCGGTCAAGTGTGACAACCGGTGAAGAGCTGGGTCGCTGCCTGTGATATCTGGCCTCTGCTGATGAAGTCTCGCTGTGCCTTCGGTAGTCTGCAGCACCGCGCTGCGAATCCGCTCTCGTGTGCGCGACGGGGTTTGGTTACGCGGGTCCGCTCTCGTTCTGATAGTCGAGCTCGTGGCAGGCGTCGTCCCCACGGTCAACGCGGCACGTCAACGCAAATATGATTCATGCGCAATGGCAACGTTTCGTATCCGCCTGATGACGCATTTATTTCTTGTGCTTTTGAAGGGGCAGCGGAAGCAGCAAAAACCTTAGACCTTAAAAGGTACAGTACTCCCAACACTCCCCTCACTACACAGACTGTAGGTTACGCCGTTATTTACATCGCCCGTTTTTAACACCGGCAGGATCAGCTATTAATAAGGAAGTGTACGCCGACGTATACGCAGCTGCGTAATATCCGCAGCGTCATCAGCGGCGAGGTTGCCGCCGGGAAGCCAGTGCATCTCCGGCCCCGTCTCCCGAACCCTGCCAGTGTGTATGCTTGGCATGTCTGCGGGGCACCACCGGAACTAATCCTTCGCAGGACCTGCGGGGCATGCCACCGTGTACGCGCTGCGTATAGCGGGGCGTCAACAGCAGAGAATTCTCACATCCACGCGTCATCAGCAGAGAATTTTTCGCCATTCCGGCGCGAACTTCGTAACAACACTAGTGCTTGTAGGCTCATGCAGCGCGCTTGTGCACGGCCCGACGGCACGAGGTTATCATCGGGTCGCATGCCGCGCGCTGCGCTGCGCGGCGCTGAATGCTGGCTTGTAATTATTTATTTTAATTACAATTATATCCGGGTATACCTGCTGTATGAGATACGGGTACCAGTACCAATCAACGGCGGCAGCAAAATCTGTGCCACAGATGTGCGAAACTATGCATCCATAGCATCCTCCCTGCTGCAGGCCCAATAATGGTCTACATCCGCGATCAACCGCCGACTTTGTTCCACAACCATGTGTCGACATTAGCGCAGATGCGAATTTACGGATGTGGAAAGCGTGCATAATCTCTGCAAATTCGCAAGTCTCATGTCGGATCAAATGCTACAAACTCATCTGTGCTACAAACTCATCTGTGATGATACTGTATTTCATCCGACGCTACGCTGCAACACCCCTAGAGCCTCAGACAGCCTATATATGTTCAAAAACACTAGGCATCAGCGCTGGTGGAAACCATATGACAGGCAGGCTGAGGTCGAAGCCCCGCCTGTATTTATAAATATTGCGAAGTTGATTAAAGCGAGTGCCGGCATGTGCCATATGGCATGTGCCGGCCTTGCGCACAACCCGTTGGGCCATCACCTTTAATAGTTATCTGACCGCCGCATCCTGTCACGGGTTTGCCAACGACCATCTAGCGCGTCACTGCAATGAGCGATGCTGTCGCCCATGCCATACGCTGACAGTCGCTGATAGTCACGGATAGCGGCTATTCTAGCTCCTACCGTAGTAGGTGATGCTTTAAGTCGCTAATGTAGTGTGCAATAAATGTGCGCAGCAGTCCCACCGTTGCATGTATGAAGGGGTGACACACCTCCTCGGAACCGCTGGAAAATGGCCACATTCTCATTCTCACATTCTCACATCCGGCCATGCGGAACCGCTGGAAAATGGCAAGCGACGCCTCGTAGGTGTCCTCAAACGACGTGCGTGCATAGGCGCTGATGTGCTTTCATGTTGTCCGCCAATAATCGCCCTAGTCTGGTCAATTCAATAACAACGTGACCAGATCCTCCAAGTGGCAAATTGCACCTTGTGCATATAATTAAACCACTCCGGCGCGCTTGTGTTTCTTCGCCCCGCATGTCGCGCACAAAGCCATCCCACAGTCCGCGCAACAGTAGACCGTCCGCGTGTATGTCGCCCGACAAGCGAGGCAAGTCAACGTCTTGCGGTCGCTGGCTCCCAACAACACAGACGGGAAATGAATTAGCACGACGTCCCACTCAGTGAGGCCGTCAAATACGCGCTTTTGCGGCACCGGTTGCTCTCGCGACGCGAGGCGCCAGTCCGGGCGCGTACACATAGTTTTGCCCCGCCGGAAATAGCCCAAGACGCGGGCTCCAACGAGCAGTTTCCACCACGGCGCAGAAAACAACGTCGGCAATACGAACGTGGCATGCGTCGTCGTCGGGGCCGCGTGAAAGTCGGCCCGAAAATGCAAAAGAATTGCTAAAGAATGCTTTGATCGGTGCCATAGCATCTGTCATATGCGCGGACGCACGAAGAACTAGACAGCCAAGACCTACCTGGTCAAATGGGATTACAACTAGGGTTCTACAGCTTGGTTCCGACCCTAGACAGGGCACCAAATTTAGACAGGGCACCAAACCCTAAAACCCTGCCCATAGCCCTGAGCAAGGAGCGAGGAGACTACCAAAGACCCGCCCAAGCACACCTAGGCATGACCTCTAACGGAACTCATATAGTACACGAAACTGGGACTTGCATTAGAGACCCCTAAGGGGGGGGGACTACCTGCAGAAGACAACGTATTGTGCTGCTGCTGGTACGACAAGGCGCAAGACTAACATTGTAGCCGCAGCTAAGTAGCAACATAGGACTTTATGAGTACGATTCGACAATGCGAGTGCGTACTACTGCGGCTAGCGTGCGGCGCGCGCGCACGCGCGTGCGATTCGCACTTGGGGTGATGTGCGGCCGTCCTGCGTGCCATGGCTGCGATCGCGTGCTTTTAGAGGCCCCCCGCCTCCAGGTGGTTCCTCTTCCCCCTTTCTTGCATGTGAGCCGCATTTGCAAGAGCCTGTAAACGGGACATTGAGCTGATAACAACGCCCCACTCGGGGAGAATGCGAACATGCGACGACGGCACGGGCGCGAACGGCGGGTTGTTTCTGTAAACATGCCGGTACGTTATGGCAGACAACAATCGAATGTATGGCCCGTGATGGCGGACAACAATCGAATGCCGACCGAAAGACCTCGCAGTACGCGTTCCGGCCGAGTAGGGGGCCAAGCATGCATCAACGTCGAAGAGTTCGACGACCTCGGCGACGAGGAACCGCTAGTAGTACATGGCAAGCAACAACTGCCAATCTTGATCGTCTAGCGCTGCCCTTTGAGCCGGGGACGAAGCCGTCCGCCATACCGTTGTTTTATCCGGAATGTAACTTGCTACTACGTGCAGATGGTACGTCTAGCACATTTTGTGGTGCGCGAGCTATAACAACTTGTTGATGTGGAATTACGTCGAACCGCCCTTGTTATCCGCGCCGACGGCCGCTTCATTAATTGTCCAGACGGCGGGGCGCCCGCCGCCAGGCAGCGGCCCACCACGAGCGGAGGATCCTGAGTGCGGCCGCATGGCGGCACCACCCCCACCTCCACGCGGTGGGCGCTGGTAGCCTCTAAGTCCCGTGCCTACTTGGGCGCGGTAGAGGGCTGAGCAGGGTGGCCGGTTGCCGCTGATCCGCCTCGGATCGTGCGAGGACCGGGGGAGCCCTATCGGCGGGGGGGGGGGGGGGGGGGGGGGGGGGGGGGGGGGTCTTTTCAAATAATAATACTCGTCGCAGTCCCGGTAGCGCGGCAGCAACCCTGTACGGGGGGTTGCTAAATGCTTAAACGTCAGCCCGCCACTACTGCACCCTATGGCCCGGTTGGATTCGCAGCTTCGGGCACGCAACTAGTCGGCGCCATCGGGCCGTCACTGCATGTTGATGTGCCCCGGTTGCTTTCGCAGCCCGGGCACGCAGCTTGTCGGCACCCACGGGCCGCCAATGCACCCGGTGCCCCAGTCGCTTCCGCGGCCCGGGCACGCAGTTGGTCGGCGCCATCGGGCCGTCGCTGTACATTGTACCCGGTTGCACTTGCAGTCCGGGCAGCACGCAACCAATCCAGTCGGTGCCATTGGGCCGTCGATGAGCGGAGCTGGCTGCATAATTCAGCGTCCGTTTCCCCCCGCCCGCCCTTCGCACTCCTCGACGTGCAACGGTAGCCAGCCGTTTTCCCTCGGGGGCGGTCGCTGCTCTCCCGCCCGGCCAGCGCCCTAGGCCGGCGCCCTAGATATATATGTTGGCAATGCGCATGCGCGCGCTCCCCCATCCCTTGAAATGTTAACTACGAATATAGTTGGGGTTTTCTTTCCCTTGTCTACTTAGCATGCGCGGTACGGAATCAATACGATGCTAGTATTTTCGGTGGTAGTATGCCCGTATGTAACGCCCGAGGAGCTGCATCGACCTCGCATCCCATCGGCAATTTCATCGTCCGGCGGAAGTTGCGGTACTCCCGTAGTATGGCACCACCCGCACGCGGTTCCCGACGCAACCATATCCCGGGTAGCGCTGCTCCCGCATGCTGCTTGGTCGTGTGCTTACAGGCACCAGGGGGCTTGTCTGTCCCCATCTCCCTTGCCGCGGCGCACCCACCATGGGGTCGCACAATGGCCACGCCCACCCTCCCCTCACTTCGTTAAATTTCGTCGTGGGTCTGCCTCTTAGCCTTTCCGGCCCCTCCCAAATGTTTGTTATGAAGGCACATAATCTTTTCTGCAATGTGCACGTGTCCCCCCCCCCCCCCCCCCCCCCCTCCGCCCTTGAAACATCATCTTGCCCCCACGACTGTAACCGAAGCCGGCGAAGTAGACCGCAATCATGGTCTGAAGTTGGTAAACATTTCCGGTGAGGATGAGGATATGGTAAATCCTGCGGCGCCGCAGGATTTACATGACCCATATTCTGCGGCACGCGGACACGCGGGTGTGTCCACCGCATTGAAGTTAATAATTATTGCTGGCACCGGAACGCGCGCGACTGCTCGCGCAGTGGCAGAACCACCCCCGCACTTCCGCGCCGCCCCGTCGCCCGTCGCCATTGCCATTTACTGCTGCCATCCCCACAGACGACGCAGCGCTTCCGCGCTGCTCGTAGCGGGACCGAAACTACCTGCCTAGACGTTTCGGCCGTTGCAGCTGGTGCCGCCGTGGTGACGACGTGCTAGTCGCCGCCGCCAGGGTTAACAACATGACCCCTGCGGCTAGCCTCTTTGGCCGGCGCGCCCTCGGACGCTGGGTCTTCGAGCTCCGCGTCAAGCTCGTCAGTTGCATCCAGCAGACTGGCGAAGCTCTGGCGAGGAGCAGGTGCGTCGGGCAACGAGGCGTGCTCCATGGCGGCGGCGAGTTTTCAAATATTCCGACCGGAGCGGCTGGGCGGTAAACGGCTGGTCAACGCGCTTGACGCACCCTGTGACCGCGGCGGGGTTGGGGCGCGATGTCAGCAATATGCACCGCAACAACCGCATCTCGGCCGAGACTGAGAGAGACTGCGAGACAGACGCGAGGGGTAGCAGGGTTGGGACAGTGGGGAGCCAAACTGGCGGGGCTGGCGAGTACACTTGAAATGATGCGGCGCCAAATGATGCGGCCGCCGCGCTCCGTGTCCGCCGCATCTCAGGATTTGGAGCTTGCAGAGCGAGTTTTGGGGTTAGCAACTTCGCGGCAGGCGGACACCGGCAGATGAGGATTTTGATCCGGGCGAAGTCGGGGAGGATTCGTGGTCAAAAAATAATATCCAATCTTTACCAATCTTTTCGGTCTGACTACTGGTGTGAATTACAAAAAGGCCACTCCCCTTCCCTAACAAATATCCACTGCTACAAGCGGTAAGGATTAATCCTTACCAGATCTTTTTGTAATTCACACCAGATCAACGTACACAGGAACAAAGCCGCCTGAATGCGTCCCGGACCACTGGTACCCGAAGACACTTCCCAGTGTAACCAAACCCCTCACTACGACTGCTGCTGCAGAGCACTGCAGGCCTCACCCATCGCCAAGAGTGCCCGGCCTGCTCCCCCACGCGCCCTCCTTTCGCTGGCCTGTGCACATAACATCGCAGCAAACTACCTATATAAGCTCCTTATTGTTCCACCACCGCGTTTGCGGCGCTCGCGGCGGGTGAGGCGGGCGGACCGCGCGATGGAGGTCGACGAGGCGCCTCCGGCCGACGCCGCGGCGGCGGGGGTCGGCGCCGTGGCGGAGCCGGAGGCCGCAGGCGAACCAGAGCTCGTGGTCCACGATGCGGGGCCGGATGGCGCCAAGGATGGCGCTGACGACTCGGACTCGGGCGACGAGGACCGTCGGCGGCGCAGGTGCGGTGATGCCCTGCGTGGGGGCATCACAGCGCGTGGGCGTCACGGCTACGCCCCTCTCTTGGTTGTCAGTTACTCAAGTGTGAAAGGTGTTTGGAAGGGGGGGGGGGGGGGGGGGAGGGGGTAACGCCGGAGGAGCTTACTCCTAGCTGCAAGCGCAGGGCAGATCGCTTTGGCATGGAATACGTGCCGCCTGCGGAGCGGACGGCGCTCCAGGCGCAGGATGCGCCAGGGGTTGCAAAGGGGTGGAGGGGGCGGCAGCCAGCGCAGGAGACAGTTGGCCAGATAGACCTCTTCACCAAGGTGGGTGTGCTGGGAGAAGGCGGCGGGTCCCCTGCAGGGGCAGGGAGGAGCGCGTCGGGTGGGTGAGCGTTGGGTGGGTGGGTGGGCAGGGGGGGGGGGGGACTAACACCATCCTTACGGATCACCGCAGGAAGAGCAGGAGAAGGTGAGGAAGCGCGCGGAGCGATTCGGCATCCAGGAGCCAAAGAATCTGGTGTCATATGAGCCGCTCCGTCCGCCAGAGGTGCCGGCCGCCGCATCCCTATGCTGGCTCCACACTTAGCGCATCCCTATGCCGGCCGCCATACTTAGCGCATATGCGCACATGCTAAGAGAGGATACGGTGGCGGGCGGTTCAGGATGAAGGACTGCGCAAGAAGCGCGCGGAGCGTTTCGGCATGGATTACGAGCCGGTAGATCTCACAGGCGTGAAGAACGCTGGTGAGTACTTATGGAACCGTTGGGAGAGAGGGGAGGGGGGGGGGTAGATGTCATGATGTGGCGCGGTCGCTGACGGCAGTCGACTCTGGCGGGCAGACCTGTTGGAGACTCGCAAGGATGTGGACACCAGCGTGGTGCGTCGCCCGGACGCCATCCACGTGTACGGCATCGACGTGCTGAGCACCTCTGACATCCGGCTGTATTTCAAGGAGTTTTACCCGCAGTACGTGGAGTGGATCAACGACTCCTCATGTGCGGCCCCCGCGCCCGCGACCGCGGTGACTGCGGGGACGGGGAGGGGGGGGGGCATGTGTGTGAGGCTGGCTTTCTGCTGTCTGCACAGGTAACGTCCTGTTTGGGGACATCTTGTCCGCAAAGAAGGCGGTGGTCACGCTCGGCAGGCCGCTGCCGCCATCAGAAGCGCCAGATAGCTATGGTGCGGCCGGAAAAAGCTACCACTGCCCCCCCCCCCCCCCCCCCCCAACATGCGTGCGCACACACAGAGAAGCAGCATTAGGTCTTTAACTCCTCCACTAGGTCTTGCATTTGTGATGAGTCTCGATGCGGTGCAGGTATCGACCTGGACCAGATCCCATTCCTGTGGCACCGCGGCGTGGAGGACTTCATGAAGGAGGGTGTGCCAGTGCCGCTGCTGTTCCGCATCGCGACCGTCCTTGACAAGAAGCACATCACGAAGGACCACAAGACGCGCGAGCTGTGGAAAAGCCGCGCGGCACATGTGCGGACCCATATCCCCACCCACCCTGTCCTGTCTGTCCTCCTGCCCCTGCTGCCCGTCCCGCCACCCGCACGAGCATTTATACTGGGGCTGGTACTTGACTGAGCAGCAATCCTACTTTGTGCCACACAGGACGAAATCGACGCGGCTCTGGCAGGTACTTTGCCTTTGATGATGGCTCTAGATTGCATCACACGAGCTTGGTTGCGTTAATGCTGAACCAGTAAGGAAAGGGACGGGAGGAGAGGATTTGTGGGGGTGGGGGAGTGACCTTGGTGGTGCGGCGGCGGTGATGACAGGGGGTGGCAAGCAGCGGAAGCAGCGCGGAGGGAAGCGCCGCCGCAGAGGCAACGCCATGGAGGTAGATGAGGAGCCTGGGCTGCCCGAGGGCATCACCGACCTGCGCCAGCTGATCCAGGCCAAGCGGCAGAAGGCGGCAGGGCAGGCGCAGAAGATGGACACCGATGCACCCGTGGACAAGCCGGCCAGGGAAACGGTGTCCTATGAGGAGCTTTAGTAGGTGAACACGTGAGGACCCCGTGTTCTAGTTGGATTAGGGAAGGAGGAGCGAGGTAGGGGAGGCAGAGCGCGCGGGTGGGGGCTTCGACTGTTTGCCCACACACGTGTCTCCAAGCGTGTTATTTGTGTGGCAGCGTCTGCGTCGGCCTCGCACAGGGCACTCCCCCCTTTAGCGCCAGCATGTCACAGTGCCGTGCAGTATCGTAGCAGCTTCGCAGTTGTCTTTGCACCTCTGGCCCATTAAAACTGAACGGCCACCCCACGCCATGACAACAGCTGGCACGTGCTCATAGTCCTGCAACCCCAGGATAGCATCCCAGCGCACCTGCGACCAGGCACACATAACGACATCACGCTATAAATGCAACATGTGCGTGACGATTAAGGCCAGATGGCGGCGAGATGTTATTGGAAAGGCTGATGTTTAATAATTTACAAATAGTATAGCCATAGTCGCTGTATAAATGTGTCGTGTATGCAAGTCATCCTGTTCACCGGGTGCTGAAAACTTAGGAAGTTGGAATACATGAATAAACCATGACTTATTCTTATCTTCTAGTTTGGGGCGCTCACTACAGCGCGAGCTTCAGACCTAGGATGTTCGGTCTAGCCCTAGAGTAGGGTTATTTACTGGTGGCGCAAGTTTGAATACGTGATGATGGCGGGCATGGTTGCCCGTACTCTTAATACGGGAACGAGTTGGGTGAAGGTTAAGTGAGGATTACCAGCGAGCGATACGCGCATGTTGTCGGTGCGCCACGCCGCCGGCCGCGCGACGAATAATCCATAAATAAACGATATCATTGCGCTTGCTCAGTTGTTGGCATGATGCGAAAAATGCTGCATTTAATCCGTTAAAGATAACTAGGCCAGCAGGCGACCTTGCTGGCGGACAATGTACTCGCACGGCTGCTCATATAGGGACCAACAGATTAAGCCTTGCCTTTAATACCAGTTTAGTGTTTATCTGTATTGTAAATACATGAATTGTCGCGATACCGGTAAATGCTATTAGGTAATGCCCGCTACAGTGCCCACCGTATACAGAGTAGTATCCGAGCATCTCGTGTGAATTGCAAAAAGGGCAGTTCCCCAGAATTAGAAAATCAGCACAGCAAGCCGCCTAAAAGCGGCCCGCATCCCGCATAAGGCGGGATGGATGAGCATCTGGTACGGGTACGGGCACTCATATGTCGCCGTATTATACCGGCAGTGGGCTTTTCCCGATAAGGGAGTGCCCTTCGGCGAGTCATGATCGCCCTTTGCAGCCTATTAGAGCCAGTAAGGTAGCGGGTTCCTGACGAATAGGCCTTTCGCATTTTTTAATATTTACAAATTAATATGTAAATATTCTATATATATCATATCGTCGATTCGTCGGTCACTTCGTGATCACTTCGTCGATTACTGGTACGAGGGATTTTATGGTCGTTCTGCTGCTACTACTCTTATCGGTAATAAGTACTGAATTCACGACGAGTAGTACCTGTAAGGATGATTACCTGCTGTACTCTGAGCCAGCCCGCTGAGTTCCGCCATCACCTGTCGCGCACGCGGCGGGGGTTGTTGCAGCGAGTCTCTGCTTGCGTGCATAATACCTTGGGCGGCATTTTCGCTGCCGGAGTGCAGACGGCGAAGTCTGATGCGTCTGCCGGTTCTAATTCCGCACCCTCTTCTGCTGCTGCTTCCCTACCGCACATCAGCAGTTGCTGTAGTGGACGTTTCCTATTGCCTTTTCGGGTGGTTTCCTGATCGCCTTTTGCAGCTAGGTCATGTACTATATACCTGCTGAACTCTACCCCAAGTCCCCGTGCTGCAACCAAACCCATCATTGCCTACTGCTGTCGCGTCGTGTCGTAATGTCGCAATCCCAATAACGTGGAAAGGAGTACACTACCAGTACCACCAGGTACGCTTTTGTAATCCAAACCGGTCGCACCAGGAGAAGCTAAGACTAATCGATTCTGGATCCTGGTATAGACGTATAGTTATATAATTACATGAGCTAGCAGCAGAAGGCGATATCGGAAATCACCAAAATAAAAGGCAATCAGAA
This sequence comes from Tetraselmis striata, assembly GCA_006384855.1. NCBI lineage: Eukaryota > Viridiplantae > Chlorophyta > Chlorodendrophyceae > Chlorodendrales > Chlorodendraceae > Tetraselmis > Tetraselmis striata. The sequence continues at coordinate 198,364 of VCJN01003309.1, read as the reverse complement.
AGGTCCTCTACATCGACTGCGGGGTGGAAGCAGTAACATGAGAAGACGCAGAGTGGGCACGAGCACACGCATCAGACTTGGCCATCTGCACACCGGCAGAGAGAATGCCGCCCAGGGTACCATGCACGCAAGCCGAGACCCGCTGCAACAGCCCCCGCCGTGTGCGCGACAGGTGACGGCGGAACTCAGCAGGTTGGCCGGCGACAAAGTTTCGAAGTGCCTGAACGGATTGACCACGAAGAAAGCAAGAGGTCGGGGCGGAAGGACCGCCATGGAAGTTGCGCACAGCCAACAGCACCGCGAAGATGTAGACCACAGTCAAAGTGGACTTCCCGAGACGGTCGCGGTCCTCAACCACAAAAGGGTAGTACCGGTGAACACCCTGCACTGGGGCGGAAGACGCCCGGTCCGCTGCCAACTTAGCATGCTCCGCCTCGGTCGCCGCGATTCCCGGGATGCAACAGCGGGGGTCGTTGCTCCAAGTAGGGGTCGTGGAGGACACGCACGCGAAGTCGATCATGTAATCGCACGCTGCCCCTCCCCACCCCGCCAGCGTCAGGTCCGACGGCCGCGAGCGGTCCGCTGGGCGCAGCCCACTCGTCTCAAGGGTCAAGTCGCCGGCCCCCGAGCGGTCCCGGTCAAGCACCGCCCCCGCATCAATTGCCACAGATGCCCACATATTCTTCAAAGCGGTATGCATGCGGTGCTTGTAGTTCGCTACGGGGCATATGGGTAGATGATCCACGATGAAATCCGTAGCGCTCCGGTTCGAGCCATCCGTAGAGCGAAGCCATAAGGGATCAATACCACACGTTGGGCCAGGGCAAGTGACAAGCGCGGAACCTCCGCGCGGGCAAAGGCCCAGTACCCGCGCAGCGGCGGCCGCATAAGCAGCATGGGGAATCTTGCGGGCGGACTCGTGATCCGACTGGAAAAGCGATAGGGAGCCCAGCCCGCACGCGCTGTACATGCGCAGGGTATCAAGTCGCGAGGCCGCTGCACCAGTACGTTGGAAGCTGAGATCGAGGGCCACGAAGTCACGCAAGCGAATCGCACGGCTGAGGTGGCGTTGGACAACCATGGTCGTGGGTTGATCATCGGAGGTCGCACCCGAACCCGTACCCGAGGGCGGAGCAGTAGAACCTGGCAGCGATTCTGGGAGGGAAACAGTGGCTGCTGACGGAGGGTGTGCCACTAATTCGCCCGGCGACGGTATCTTCGGAGCTACAAAAGCGCATGTAGTAACGGTATTGGCAGTACTCGTACCACCGATAGGAAGCAATTGCTGGGCAGCAGAGGCGGCCTCACCAATACCAACTCCAAGAGGAGTGGCCGTAAAAGGAGATGTGGTGACGCGCAATCCTCTGCTAGTGCTCGTACGTGCCCGTACGGGTCGTAGTACCAGCTGCTGGATCCGATGTAGCGCGCTACATCGCGGTGATCGTAGCACTGGTCGTAGCACTACTGATCGTAGCACTACTGACGCGGTGGTCGTAGCACTACTGACCGTAAGTAACTCGAAGATCTCGTGGGCGTGCCCATACGCCGCGCGTGCGCGCCGCACATCTTCTTGCGGTAACGTGGTTAGGGCCCGTACAATCTCGTACACGCGGCGCGTCTCACGCGCCCATGGCAAAGCACTCGTAGCCACGGACGACACCTCGGCGCGGACCGCCTCGTATAAGGGGCCAAGGGCGGGCCCGTACTCCCGTACCAACTTTGGCAGGACAACCGATTGCGCGGAATAAATCGCCGCAGGGGCCTCGGACTGCAGCAAGGCCAGATTCAGACCGCCAAAATCCGCGGGCATACTCATCTGAACGATTGCAGCCTCCATACGCGGTGTAGACTGGTCGCAAGCGTCCATGCCAAGCAGCGAAAACGCAGCCGAAATGTTGGCGGCGTCCACGGCCTCCAAAAAAGGGTCCAGCTCCGACGGCGGCATCATGCGGTTGAGGAAGCCAGTCTGCCGCACCGCGCATACGACCAGCAACCGCATGGCCCCATGGTGGCAGCCGTATCCCGACGTGCCAAAGGAGGCGATGCACTCCAACAGTGTGGCGTGGGCCTCCCGGCGCCGCCCAAACGCGCCGGTCATCCACTCGGGGTAATGGCTAATAGGAGCACCCATGTACACGGCGCCATCCTGGACAGGATCATCGGCCGGGGTCCGAAATCCTCCCGGGGCCAACTTCTCCCGTACTGTCCGCAACTCGGACTCGCTGTCGCCGGGGTGACGAACGTACCGCGTCTTACTGTCCTGTACCACCAGTCCGACTTTGGAAAGCTCCGTGCAGTACTCGTCGAAAACGCGCGGAACGTGGGCCGCGGCAGTGGCCGCGCCGCAATCATCCGCAAAACTCTGGCAAAAAGTATCAGCGGCGGTACGAGCCACAGCCGCTTGCACTGGGCCCGCGATAGCGAGGCAGAAGTATAGCGGGGCCAGGACATCACCCTGGCGTACACCCGTACGAGACTGTAGGGTGGCGCGCAAAGTACCGGGATCATCCGTCGCGTAGTAGTACAGGTCGCTAGGGCGATCGTACAACATCTGGAAAAAAGGAATCAGGCCATGTAGCCGCGGGTGCTGAAGCAAGCCGTAAAGTATCGCACCCCGGGATACCTCATTGAAGGCATTCCGGATATCCAGGAGTAGTAGTCCTTTCCCACCAGTACCACGCCCGCCGAAAAGTTGCAGCGCCACCCGCATGCTCATATACGCCGTCTCACAGCCAGCTCCCGACTGAAAGCTGCGTTGCACCGGGCCCATGACCTCCCGCGCATCCGCACCCACTTGCCCCAGAGCGTGGGCGGAGGCCAGGCGCACCAGCACGGAGCCGACGCCGAGCGGGCGTACTCGCAGCGGCTCGCCGCTCTTTTCCCGCTCCTCGCGCGCGGCGGGGTCGTCCTTGTGGAGCGCAAAGACGGAGCCACTCGCCAAGAAAGCCGCAGTGCGCGAGTGGCACCGCCCCGCCAGGCAGCGGTTCACCCACAGGCGCCATGAAGGTACGTCTAGGTCCCTGATGTGCTCCCAACGCCACCAGTCCACATGCCCTGCGGAAAGGCGGGGTGCACGACGCAGAACCCGCCGCTGGTCCTCCCCCCACCGCATAACCTCATCCGCATTGTCGCCCCACGACGGCGGCGCCCGTTGCAGGTCCGGCGGTTCTTCGGGGGGAGAGTACTCCGGGCTGGTGGCAGCAGGAGGCGGATGGAGGGCATCGAGGGCAGGGAGCGCCGCAGCGGCGTCAGACACCATGCCGAGGTCAGCAGTGTCCAGCGCCTGGCGAGCGCGGCGCAGCTCCTGCACAGCGGTGAGTTTCGCCGCTTGGCGGTGAGCATCCACCACCGCCGGCGGCACCCCATCAGCCGCAGCATCAGCGCCCCCTTCCGCAGCCTCAGCAGCAGCCGCCCGCGCCCTCGCAGATCGCCGGCGCTTCCGTCGGCGGGCACTCCGAGATGTGGTCGTCGGCAGCTCACCCGCCTCCATCTGGTAATTATGTAACTCGCTGCCATCCCGCGATTCGCGCCACAGTTGCTGCATCCCGCACACCGAGAAGCCGGCGCGCACAACATCCCCTGCCTCCCACAGCCGCACTCGCCGCTCCGCCAATTTCCGCACAACTGCGGGGCTGCTGGATGGGTAGGGTCGCAGTAGTAGCCCCGCAAATACGCAGCCAGCGCCTTCGGCCCCGTACGACCGGTCGTCGCTCGGTAAGAGGGAAGCGGTCAGCATAGGCCAGCGTACGGTCTAGCAGGGGGAAGAGGACAGGCCGAGCTGCGGGACATACGCCGACAGCCGTGCCCCGCAGCGGCGTACGGGGCATCTTGCGGTAGACATCGCTGGTAGCGCACCACCGAGCGGTGGCCGCGAGAGCGGCATCATGAGCGGCTGAGGCAGGAGCCGGCGCGTGCTGGCGCTGCAGCGCCCGCACGCCAGCTGCCGACGCCGGGAGAGCCACACCGGGGGGCGGAGCCGTGGGAGGAGGGGGGCTGCAGAACTGGCAGGTGGCGGCACGGGCCGCCGCATGCGTGCGCGCCATGGAACACGTGGTGGCCCGAGCGCGGGCAGCCGTCTCGTGGGACGCACCGCAGATACACATAAGGGTCGAAAGTCGTAGCGTAGGCGAGGTGCATGGCAGCTACCTCCGGGTCGTCGGACTCCATCCCGTGGTTCACGTGCGTGCACAAGGGGGCTGGCCGCCGGTAGGTGCGTCCGCAGCCGCCATCGCAACACCGGAATTGCCAGTCCACGCCCCCGCCGGGCGTCGACGACTGCACCCGCGCCATCGCGCCCACCACCACCGCCGCCCCCGCCGGGACCGCGACCCCCACGGGAGACCCCCTAGCAGAGGGGCCTGGAGGGGCCAGAGGACGCCCCACGGTGCTGAACCCCCACCGGCCACGCCACAGCCAGAGGCTGGGGGTCGGGGGAGGCTCTATATATATTAGGCTCTAAGACGTATAGTACAGCGGTAGCGCATTTGAAGTTCGCGTGATTGCGCCAATCGTCGCACTGCTCCGGCAATCCGACCATTAATAGACATATATATTAGTCGCTATCGTCTATATAAAGAGACGAACCGAATCGTCGCCGTGCGAGTAGACGACGCAGTACAATCAACGGATCGCGGCCGTTCCGCAAGACGCCTCGCGTCACACCGGGACGCCGGCATCAAACTTGACTCTACGCCTGTGCTGTGGTGGAAGTCCTGGGTTAATCTTATATATTTTCCCTGAAGACACGCCAGGCGCAAAACAGCCCGCAACCCTGCGTAGTTTGTACCCCCACGCTAGACACCGCGGTAAAATCCGTGCAACGGTTCGTACAGCGGCCTGGTACCGAGGGCGCGAGAGCAAGGCAGCAAGCAAGTCTCTTCTAATCGTCAGAGTTTCCATCGTAGGGCAGCCTGCGGAGCGGACGCCGCCGCAGGACACAGCACTCTGACGGGCGTGGCCCAGGTGGGCAACATATCAGCAGCGCGCCGCAAGCCCGCACAGGCGCCTTCGTCCGCAGCATGGAGGGCGGCGCGCTGGCGGGACTGCTGCTCATATTCGGCATAATAGCGCTCTGCGTGCGGACCTGCCCTGCGCCACAGTCAGGCACGCGCAGCTCAAGCAGTAGGGCCCCGCTTCGGGGGGTAGGCCGCTTCCGGAAGGCGCATCTACGGGTCTTCGGGCGTGTGAATTCGGGCAGAAGTGTCATCCGATAGCACAGTCGTCTGCAGCAGGAGAGAGCGACATTCTCCCAAGTACGGGTGCGATCCGGTACTCAAATTACCTCACCCGCTCCGACAATCTTGCTGCCGCCTTGCTGCGCGCCCCTACGTGCCTGGTCAACGCTGACGGGTGCGGCCCAAGCCTCAAGCCTGGGCAATTGGGAGCGCGACTGGCCGCTTTTCGCGGCTTCATCAGCCTACACGGGAAAGCGCCGGCATGGCAGAACCGCTGAAGCAATAACAGGGCTGAGGAAAGTCGGGTGAGGTGCATACCAAGTGCGGCATTCCGTGCTGTACGGCACAGTGTAGATCTTCGCTGGGAGGTTACACATGATTACGAGCGGCCGCGCAAAGTGAGTCGCTCATTCAGGCCAGCCGGACTCAGGATGAAGCGTCAACAAAGTCCCACAGTGTCCGCATGCAACCAGCCTTTGTCTCACAGACAGTGCTGCTGTTGAAGTGGTGGCATCAGGGCATTACACTGAGGCGCTGAGGCAGACGAAGCCCCAAGTGCTACTTCAAAGTGCGCATGATATCAAGTATTAGGTGTTCAGTTATCATCGCATAGCGATGAGTTTATCTACGGTGTGCATCAGAAAATGGCGCAATTTCACATAACAAGTAATCGAAGAATCTGCTGCCAATCTACGACATGGCACACCTTGCGGGCGTAGCACCGCTCATCTGAAATGAAAATTTGTATTGTTGCTTTGCTGGACTGCCAATACAGGTCTACAGTGGGCCTTGCTGTGCCTCAGTGTGGCAAGCCTTGTGGCAGGCTGTCAGGGCGGGCATAAATGGAGCAAACCTTCGTATGACTTTACATTGACGTGGCGCAGTACTGTCGTGAGACTACATGAGTGCAATTGCTATCTCCCCGCATGATACATGTTATGGTTTGCTGCACATTGGCAATCGTTTCATGCAGGAGAAATTTTTGTTCATTGGCAGCCACCCAATCTTCATTTGTGTATTTTTCCGCACCGAGTTACAGCTTTGGCTGGGATGCTCAACTATTGCCAGGGCTAACCCATCCTGCCTCAGTAGAACTTTGTGTGCGGCTGCGTGTGACATGCGAAATGGTCACGCAGCTGCCGACTTTGGTCACAAAAGCGACAGCTGCTACGTGCATCATCTAGGAAACTTCAATGTCCACAGATTTGGACGATTGGTATTGTTTAATATTTGATTCGTCCAGCCGCAGAGTCTCTATCCCGAGCAGCAGAGTAGCGGGGCTTGTGTTTGTAGTCATACCTCTGCATCATCGGTATGTTATGTTGCCTCGCATGCAGTTCAATTGTCACCCATATTTTCAAGGGATTTTATGGCAAAATGAGGTCGTATTATGTATCATTTTTAATATTCTGTTTGAGGTGCCTGAGTGAAATTATCCTAGAAAAGGGGGGAAGAGAAAGAGATTAGAAAGCAGTTCATATAAATACATTGGAACCGCACAGTACTACATGACTCACTGTTTGCCCCGACGCCAACAGGTAGTCTGGCGCCATGCGAGCGCGCTTTTAGTATGAATGAGTGTAGTGGTCATTCTTTACAATCCAATATAAACTTCTGGTGGTGGGAATATTTAAGGATTGAAAATCACAGCAAAAAAGGCTCCAGCAGAAACATTCTAGCAAAGCAGCCGGTTACCAGTATCAGTACCCGTACAAGCCGCCCTGCTACGAAGCGATATATATTATAAATCATCGTCTTCCGCCTTATTAGTCACTAATTACCAATGCTGTTAAAGTTTAACTCCACTGGTGTGAATTACAAAATTGCCACTACAATAAATCCTGCACCGATAAAACCAATACGGAGTGGTACGCGAGCATGATGTAGTCGCTACAGGGTATCCCTGCATCAGTATGTATATGATGATTTACCAGCAGATGTTTCCTATTGCCTATCCGGGTGGTTTCCTGATCTCGCCTTTTGCAGCTGTAGCTCATGTAACTATTTGTACTACCAGCAGAATTACACATCATATAATAGTGGTACTACTCTGTACGTTAGTCATCGCGGTCATCCGCAGCGACCAGTAGCCGCCCACTGCCTCTACCACTACAGGTACTGATGCGCCAGGCCCAACGCACTCGTCCCCGCCCCGGGCGCCTGACCGGGTGCACTCACCGCCCCGCGCCCTGCTGCCTCTCTTTGCGTAGCACGCGAGTCTGTAGCACCGTTAGATAGAGAAGGGGGGGGGGGGGTCAGAGACAAATCAGGGTCACAGACTGCGCGGCCTTGCATCTACAACCTGCCGCTCCGATTGGTGGGAGCGGGCGACCGAGGAACCGACCGAGGTACTCAACGCGCCCGGCAGGACGGGATCAAAATCGACAACACGAACGCAGCTGTCCCCCCCCCCCCCCCCCCCCCCCCCCCGCGCGCCTGCGCCAATATTTGGCGTGCGCGCGAGCATTACAGCCGTCAGCACACTTTGCCTGCCAGCCGTCTGGACCGTGGGCGGTGGCTCTGCCCGCTCGGTTGCGCTCTCCGTGGGAGCGCGCGGTTTAAAGCTGCGCAGCTTCGCGGCCGCTCTCGCGGCTGAGTCGGCGTCGGTACGCGTCCAGGGTTTGTTCCAGGCGAAAACACGGATATCACGGATACAGCAAGGAATCACAAGGGAACCCTCTCACGTTCACATTTCGCCGCAAGGCAGTCGGCAGTTGTCTGCGCCGGCGCCAACTTCGGGGCGCTGCCGCCGCTGCTGCCCTGGCGCGGATGGCCTCGCCTTTAAGTCCAAACGGGCGGCGATACAGCGCCACCGCGGGGGCGAAGCCTTCAATGGGGGTGGCGGACGGTGGCGACGGCGAGGCGTGCAGCTCCGACAACGGCAGGAGCCCGAGACGAGACCTCGAGCGCGCGATGAGCGCGATGGACCGCGCGCCGGACGTGATGTTTAGCCCCAGCCGCGAGGGCAAGCTGTGCGGTCCGGGCAGCTCGCTTGCGGCGGGCGCGGCGCACAACTGCTGCGGTATGCTCTTCGGTTGGCGGCTGACGCACCCGGGCGGCTCGGACATAGAGATGCACCCCATCTGGTGCACCTCTGGCATCGTGGTCAGCCTGATGGTGTACGGCGTGCTCCAGGAACGCATCATGACGACGGTGTACGCGCCGGGCGGCGCGCTGTACCGGTCCTCCGTGGTGCTTGTGCTGCTCAACCGGCTGTGCACGCTGCTGCTGGCATGCGTGCTGAGCTTAGTGGAGAGGCAGCCCATCCGGCCGCTGGCGCCGCTTTACTCGTACGGCTCCATATCCGTGGCCAACGTGCTGGCCACCACGTGCCAGTACGACGCGCTCAAGTACGTCAGCTTCCCTGTTGCCACGCTCGGCAAGTGCGCCAAGATGATTCCCGTCATGGTGTGGGGCACCTTCATGAACCGCAAGCGCTACAGCCACGTGGAGTACATCATCGCCACCATCATCACGCTCGGCTGCACCATGTTTGTGCTCACCGGCGACATCAAGAGCCGCGCGCTCACGAGCCACGCGATGGAGGGCGTAGAGTACTTGTACGGCGGCCTCCTCATGACCACGTACCTCACGTTTGACGGCGTGACGTCCACGCTGCAGGAGCGCCTCTTCCGCGGCCACCGCGACATGTCCATCTACAATCAGATCATCTTCTGCTGCATCGTCTCGACCGCCATCAGCGCCTCCGCCGCCGTCAGCAGCGGGCAGTTGGGCGCCGCACTGGCCTTTGTCCGGCAGTACCCCGCCTGCATCTGGGACATCGCGGGGCTCAGCGTGAGCGCCGCCACCGCTCAGCTATTCATCAGCTACACCATCAAGAAGCACGGCGCGCTCACCTTTGCCACCGTCATGACCACGCGCCAGTTTCTGTCCATTCTCGTCTCATGTGCCGTCTTCCTGCACCCCCTCTCTCACGGCCAGTGGTGCGCAGCCCCCCCCCCCCCCCCCCCCCTTCCCTCCTTCGCTACCACCACCGCCCCAAGGATGCTTTACACCCCCCATCGGTGTGCCAAACTAGCTGGCTCCCGCTCTCACCTACTCCATTGGCTGTGTGCCAGGGTATCCACGGCGGTGATCTTCGCCGCGCTCTACTACAAAATAAACAATCGCAAGGAGAAGCTCCAGTCGGCCGTGAAGAGCCTGGCGGTCAAGGTGTCATGCGACGACCTGCGGGCCATCGTGGACCACGAGCTGAACGAGGAGGACAGGAAGGGGCACCCCAAGCGCAGCATGTCCCAGGCCGCCGGGGAAATGGACCAGGAGAGGGGTAATAGGGGCGACCTGCGCGCGTGAGGTGCCCTTAGGGGGGGCAGGGGGCACTTGAATTGGTGCACGGGCGGATATTCATTCTTAAAAATAATGTATGGTAGAGGAGTAGTAGAGCAAGGGCTGGGATAACATCGGCGGTATGCGCCACATCCCCTAATCCCCTTGGTCGGCCAGGCGCCCGCAGCACTATTAGCGATACGGGGCGCCTGGGGCCGCACAGGGCGCCCTCTAACAACAGCATGCAACGTGTAAAGGCCACACCACTTCCGCGCTATGGGCGGCGACGCACCTAAAAAAATCCGTATTATAAGACCCAACTGGGCGTGCCTGCAATCTATAAGAGTATTCGCTATAGGTTTGTCTACATCCTCTGGCAAGTACCTGTAGGGGAGTTTTTTTTTTTCGCCCCCAAGTAGACAGGACGGGCAACAGCAGGCAAGTTTTTTATTGGCAGTATTCGTATGATTGTGTCGGCACCGGTAGTAAATACCGGGGGTTTGGGGGGGTTTAGGAAGACAGTAACCCCCCCCCCCCCCCCCCCCCCCCTTGGTCATCACATCAGCAGCATGTCATTGCAGTAGCAGGTGCCTGTATTGCTCACGTATAGTCCCGCAAGTCTACGCAGCTGGTGTCCCTTTTGCGGCGCTGTGCCGCATCCGCAGTATTGGTCGGTGGCTGCCGCAGGCATCCGGCACACGCGCTGTGCATTGGTAGCCCTGACAGCCGTGAACACTCTACTGGCCGCTGAGCCTGGTCTCAAGCAATAAATCCCTATCGCTATATATGCCACTACTAGCCAGGTCGTATGCTGCCCAGTAACCACCTGTTGCAGGGCGCTGCAGATTGGGGCGCGGGCGGTCCCTTGAACGAGTTCCTTTTCACCGTCGACGACATCCTTTCCATCGCCGCCTGGCACCGTGATTACCTATCCAGTGGCTATCCCCTGTCAGAAGTGTCTTGCTACAGGTGCCCTGATGGGCTGTTGGATATTGGCAGCGGTCTGAAGCTGGCTTTCTGTTGGAGGCCGTGATGCGCCGCAGTCAGCCCAGGGTCCAGCGTACATTTGGTTGCGCGATAGTGCGGTGGGCAGCGGAACAACACTCCCCATCCCCGTCTTGTGGGTGCAGGAAGCCGCGTCGCGGCTGATATTGCTTACATTCAGTTTAGTAGGGAGGCCAACGCCGGCCCGGCACTCTGCGCCCAATTCCATTGCTCCACACGACTACTGTACAAACTTCACACTAAGACTGGCTGTTGCAGAGGTGTGCACACCCTGCGGAGGTTGACCGGTGCTACAGCTGCGTCACAGGACGCAAGCCTACAAGAAACCATCTCATATATTCGTTGATACTGCGCTGAAAAGGTGCGCCGCTGGACACCGGCTGAGTTGCTCTGGGCGAGCCCCCCTGCTTGAGTCGCTGCCCCGGGTGCACTCATCGCGCTGCTGCCAAGAGGCGCATTGGTCCCACTCTCGCCCTGTGACCCCGCCCAGCCCCGCTGCCATCCAGCCCCCACTGCGCCTGCCCGCCCCTCGGCCCCTCTTCAGTGGTCGATGTAGTCAATCTTGAACTCAATTGTGGGGCTCAAGCGGACCTTCAGGCGCATGTAGTACGCCATCGACTCGGACGTGTCGACGCTCGCCTCGTAGATCTGCGCACACAGCACCCGCCCAGCCAGAGTCAGCGTCCCCTACCCGGACCTGCCAGCACACGTCGCGGGACATGGCACCGCCGGAAGAACGGGGAGGCGAGGGCTCACCCGATCCTTGAGCGCAAACACGATGAAGTAGAAGGACTGATGGGACTGGTACAGTGTGCGGATGCGGCCGGTTATGAAGTACTCGATCTGGTTGCCGTCGCGGTCGTAAACCTCCTTGCCGGCCAGGTTTCGATTCCTCTCGTCCACCTCCTCCACAATGCGCTTGAGCTCGTCCAGGTTGGCCTGGCGGGCGGCATCCAGGCCGGACAGGCATCAACCTTCCGCATGAGGTCCCTCCCCTCCCCTCCCCCCCCCCCCCCTGACCGACTGCAACGCCGCCCTGGACATTCACTGCTGCACGCCTAGCAGGAGCAGATGTTGTTGCATCACCTGGATGTCTTCGTCACTCGCCAGCTCAAAGGTGGTGGCGCGCCAGATGAGCTCCTTCACGGACTGCATCGTGATGCTGCTGCGGCACAGAGGGCACGTGGCGGCGTTCTCGCTGCCGGAGCGCTGCCAGTGGGCGATGCAGCAGTGGTGGAAGCGGTGCCCGCACTGCGTGGTGTAGCACGCGCGCTCCTCCATCGCCGTCAGGCAGATGGGGCACTCATCCCCTTGCTGGACCACCGCCTCCCCCGCACCCGCCTCCTGCCCTTCCGCCTGATCCTTCCCCGCGCTCGCCGCGGCCGCTGCAGCTGGCTCGTCGTCAGGTGCAGTGTTGGCCGGTTTCTCGTCGGCAGCACCCACATCGCCCTCATTCACGAGGCCTGGCGCGCAAGCTTGCGGCCGGGGCGGATCCACAGGCTGTGCCGCGGGAGCCTCCCGCTGGGGCGGATCCGCCCGCTGTGCCGCGGGAGCAACGCTGGGTGCGGCTTGGGCCTCAAGGGCGAAAGCGGGTTCCGGCCGTGGGGACTTCGACTCCACTGCGGTGGAGCCCCCACCGCAGAACAAACCGCGCAGGTAGCGTCCCCATGGGGCGCCCGGCATGGCGATCGGCCTTCCTGCTTGCGTTACTCGCCACTCTTGCGGGACGCTGCGCCGACGGCCAGGAATAAACGTCCCTGGATGCCGCCGCGTAGCAGGCGGGCAAGTTTGGATACAACGCGGCCGTGGCTGGGACGCGGGGATCTTACACGAGTCCCCTGCCGAGTACCCGTAGGAGCGCTGCCCGGTAGGTTCTAAGGATTGGTACCAGTACGGTGATTCTGGAGAAGGTGGAATACCCCACAGTAGCTGAAGCAGAGTTAGCGCGTATGCCGCTCGGACGGGGATACACACGCAATGCTTGCGCTTGCGCCCGTACTGGTTCCGTGCCATCAGGCAGGTACAGGTACCCGTACCTGTGCTGCACGACACAGGATTGGTACACGTACCCTCATGGCTGAAATAATTACAACAGGGCCATCAACAAGAAATCCACTACAGCTGAAAGCAGTACCGCTACTAAAATGAAAGCAGTATCAATGCAATACGCGGTTACACCTGTGTTTATGTGAGGAGATATTCGCACGATATATATATATACGATACACTTTAGCAACGTGTCATCCACGGACCCTCCGCGCTTTTGATAGTGCGCTGCTATCAAAAGCTACCTCGTGAGATTATTGGATTTATTTGAGAGTGCCTCTTAACAATGCACAATGATCATTGCCCTTTACCAACATGTCCGCTCTGCTTTGAATCGGGCCAACAACAAGCTGCGGTCTTTGGGTCTTCCACGGTCGCGCCATCAACGGTGTAACACACACTGTCATCAACACAGACATTGACCTCCAAAACACATACAAAAATCTCAAAAACCCTTTTGTGTCATTATTACTATCATATCCTACCTGTGACACACCAAAGTTCCCTGTCGTTGACAAACATCACTTCGGAGTTTCAACTCTGAAACTCTGCCACGCTGATTTTTTAGCGTGCGACTGTCACCTGACAATGACATATGTTGCCGCTGCATTTGCGACACTCTGCGCTGCTATACACTTTTCCACATATATCACCGCCAGTTGACACCTTGATGACGTGGAGGAATGTGAGGAGATCATGTTAGGGTAACAACCCTAGATCTCGACCTCACTTAATGCCCTCCTACGTAATCTCATTAGCACTGCTGACTAGATTACCAGACACGCTTGACAGCGCCGGCGTGGCATCCTGCCGACTGCTGAATATATACTGCAGCGCAGATTACTTGTAAATAATCCACTTCTCACCACCAACAACTCTGGAGCCGACCATCTCGCCACAGTTTACCTGTCGTACCTGTACGTCCTCGCGCTGCTAGGACGTTGCCCACTGAGTTGCCCCCCGAGGTCCGATGTTGCCCCATGACCCCCCCCCCCCCCAGTTAGCCCCCCCTGAGTTGCCCCCCAAAGGCTGCAGCATGTCAGTTTCGGCCGTAACCGCAAAAAATCGTACGGGTACCCTGTACGAATTTACGGTTGCGGCTCGCGAGTAACCTGCCGCCTCCTATTGCGTAAACACGGAGTGTCCTCTTCCGGCACGTGATGGTGCTCCTGCGCCTGCGTCGCGTCGCTCCTCGGCATGTGTTGCTATGACCCGGGTCATTGGCTGCAAGCGTCCTCGCCGCGGCTGATAGCCTACCCCGGGGCGGGGGTCCCTTTGGTTCCTGGCAGCCAAGCGACTTCGTGGTTCCCTTGGCTCCTTCTTGGTTCTTGGCTCCTTGTCCTCCTGCTCGACCTTGGTTTCAGGCTTATGTCTCTCTTTTGCTGGCAACCTTTCATAGTTGCTGTTAGTTCTGTTTGTAGTGCGCATTTGTGAAAGCCCTAATGTAATAAATATTAACGGAGTTATAGAAGTGTCGTTGTCCCACAGCGTATTATTGTCTCTCAAAAATGGTGGTTTTATCTCTTTGACTACCAGTATTTATCTCTCAAAAGTAGGCACACACCCTAGACATATAATAAATGTATTCACACGCGACACTTCATGCGGGCATCAGCGTCTCCCCGCTGCTATACTATAAACCAGCATCGCGAGCAGTGGTAATAATCGCCAGGGCTTCACATCATCCCCGGATGCGGCTAGATCTTGCGGCTAACTTCACGGGCTGGGTGGAGGCCCGCCGCCGCTCGCTGGGCTGCCTTTCGCGGATCCGTGCGAGCTGCCCGCCGCCGGCTCTCCTCGGCAGTCAACATGGTCATGCCACCGCCCGCATCGAAAGCCGCCTCGCGCCGCTTGCGCCGCCGCTCCTCGCGCTCCTCCTCTTTCCTCCGCTTAGCGGCGTATGTATCTGAGCACCAAGCGTGCCCCACACAACATTTATCTTTTCAGGTTCGTCCATGCTCCGACACATGTACATACAGGCGCTAATGCGGAATTAATATCACTTCAAAGGAGGGCCCGCCTGCCAGAGATCAGATTAGTACAGCGCCATCGCGGAATTGTCCCGAATGTTCTCATAGGCTGCTACCAGTAGCAAGTCAAGTTTGAGGCTTCTACATGCAGTACTCTATTATTAAAGGGTTCCTCTAGGGGTGTCGGCAGGGGTATCCCCCGGTGTCGGCGCCCATACACGTATTGACGATAAGCTGACTATTCCGGACACGTACTGGTACCCGTATCTGGGGTAATTAAAAATATAAACATAAACATAAATATAACTAAAAGTATATATTGAAAACACAAACATAAATACAAATACAAATACAGATGCAAATACAAGTATGAATAAGAATAAGAATAAGAATAAGAATAAGAATAAGAATAAGAATAAGAATAAGAATATGAATATGAATATGAATATGAATACAAATATAAATGTAAATATAAATGTAAATGTAAATATAAATGTAAATATGAATGCAAATATAAATACATAATATAAATATGAATATGGAACATAATAGTAATAAAAACACAATATAATATAAAAATAAATGTAAATATAAACAAACATAAATATGAATGCGAATATAAGCAAATACAACTACAAATACAAATACAAATATAAAGATAAATATAAAGATAAACATAAAGATAATATAAATATAAATATAAATATAAATATAATAAAGATAAATATAAAGATAAATATAAATATAAATATAAATATACATATACATATACATATACATATACATATACATATACATATACATATACATATACATATACATATACATATACATATACATATACATATACATATACATATACATATGCATATGCATATGCATATAAATACAAATATATTGTGCACATGTTTTTACCCCGCTTCATTCCTGCTGCCGCCTCTTCATACCTTGAAGGTTATCCGTGTCGGCGAGAGACTGCGGGGCGTGAGGCAGCGGCGCGGCGCATCGCGGCAGTGGTGGCGTTCATCGCAACGCTGCACTCGTTGGGCGTCCGGACGCTGTACGCGGGCATCCCCGCGCCGCGCCGCACCTCCGCCTGCAGGGGGGCGGCCACGCACACGACACAGGCAGTGAGTGAGCGGGGCGCATCGCGATAGCGGTGCGCTTCCCTGGGAGGGTAAACAGCTCAGCAGATGCCGGCAGCGTAAATGTGACAAGACTTGGCCGGTGAGTGTGCACCCTTTCCTGTCTAGCGGCAACAATGAGGTGGCGCAGCTGTCGCCAAACTACCAAGCCTGACCATTGCGGGGGGGAGGGAGGGGGGGAGGGGGGGGGGGGGGGTTCACCATGGTTGCCCCTCGGCATGTTGGTCGGTGGTGGGGGTAGTCTGCCTCCTCACACTGCACAAGTAGTCGTCAGAGGGGACCTTGGTACAGCTCTGAGTACCGTTGGTGATTAATACGCAAAAAGGGAATGCAAGACACGTATCGGCACCAACCTGTGGGGAGCAGTACAACGCGCCGCCGCAGCCGCCATGACAGGGCCGCAGCGGTACGCGCCCGCCGCGCCCGTCGCCAGGCGAGGTCGAGGCTGAGTAGCCACGCGCACCGCAGCCGGCGCATCGAGCCACCGCCAGGGTCTTGGGCACTGCACCTTCGCCAGGCGGCCGACGCCCGCGGCTGTCGGAGCCGCCGCGGCTGGACGGGCTACCATACACCCCTGTGCGCGATGCCCAGTCGCCAGCCACGGCCTTGGCCGACTTGCAAGATGACAGCGCCGGGTGCGCGCTGCGCGCACTGTCCGCTCGATGCGAGCCGCGCTCCGACGGGCTTTCTTTCTCGGATGGATCGACCGAGGGTCCAGCGGCAGTCTCAGCTCCGTGCCTGTCCCGCCGCAAAGTGCCAACTGACCTGTCGTCACTTCGCGGCAAGAATGCCTTCGGCTGCTGTGCATGTGAGCGGTTGCCGCTGAGGGTATATGCCGCCGCCAGTCGCGATGCCATCGCACGGTTCTCTTTGGCGATGCGCGCCTCCTCTCGTCGTCGAGACATAGCCGACCTCTGGCTGGGCGCCACCCGCTGTGTGCGCCACGTTTTGGCGCCGCTGCGCTCCCCCTGCAACCCGCCATCGGCAGTGTTTTCTTGTGCAGTGCCTCCCTCGGCACCAGGCTCCAGGGACGCCGTAAGTCCGCCGAGTGTCGACGCACGTAGGCTGGGCTGTAGAGGGTGCGCCGCGTCGTTCACGAGGCGCGGGCGTATCGTCACGGTCAGCGGCGGCGCCGGGAGCGTTGAAGCCGGCCTCGTCATGGACGCCGCCACCCGCGCGGGCTTGGCGCGGATAGTGGCGAGTCGTTCGGCGAGCTTGGTGGACTCGGAGCGAAGCAGCTCCTGCTGTCGGCGTGCGGAAGCCTGCCGTGAGGTTGCCATGGGAGACCGGTCAGTTGCGACATTCGCTGCCAGCCAGTCCAGCCAGCCAGAAGGGAAAAATGTTCCGACAAGTGACGCACTGCGGCCCAATCGAGAAAACCGGTGTTGCAACACAAAATGTACCGGCAGGATGGGCTTTCGACCTGGTGGTCCGCCGCGCGACGTACGCGGTCGAGGTCGTATTCGGTCGTGATCTCAAGTGGATTGCGCCCGGCTCGCAGGTGCATTGTCGTCCACAGCGCGTAGGCGTCCCGGTACCGCGACTGCACCTGCCGGCCGTCCACCCAGCGCCGCTCGGCAACTCGTGTCGTATGCCGAACACCGCCTTCTCCCGTCGCGGAGGTGTCCTCGTCCCCCATGCCTGCCCAGCCGCCACCAAGCGCGACGTCGAAGAAAACGGCGGAGTCCACGTCGGGCCGGATCGGCGGCGCGGAGTAGGACCGTCTGAATAGGGCCGTATCATCGGGCGGCGGTGCATCGCTGTAGGGCCAACAGTACAGGCATTGGCCGACAGTTTAGGCATCGGAAGAGCGCCAGTCAGTGGCGGCCAGAGTCGCGTTCACGCGAGTTGGTGGAAACAAAGAAGGTGTTTGGTGATGGTGGCTATGGCGGAGGATGGGCGGGGGGGGGGGGGGGGGGGGGGCGCACCCATCGTCGGACTCGACTGCGAAACTGCGACGCATCGATAGCGTCGGAGCGAGCCGGCGTCGCGCAGACGCTACCGTGTCCGCGGTCACACCAGTCGCAGACGCCTCAGGGCCGCCAGCCCCGGCGATCGCAGCATCGAAAAATACGACAGGCGCCGCGGCCAGGCTGTCGCGCGTGGGCGGGGCGGATGTCCAGCGCAGCCAGGCGCTTTCGGCGCCGAACTGTGGCGGCCGCGATGTGTTTGTGACAGTGTCGTGGGGCATCGCTGACGCCATGAAGCTCGAGGGGTCATCAAGATCCTCAAATTTTGAGGGCAGCCGCCATCGGCGTGTGGGCTGGGCCGGCACGTCGGCGGCACGAGCGGTGCTGCCGCGCAGCGTGGCCTGTGTCGGCAGCGTGTGCGCGGCGCCAGCCAGCGGCGCGCCGATGCTGTCGATGTTGGGCACCACACCCACGTTGTTGGCCCTCATCCTTGGGGGCTCCGCGCCGTCCGTACGGGCACGTTCCAACTGCAAATAGGACCAGTAGTCGTTAGTCTGATGTCGATGCTAAACTGCTACACGTTCGCGGCTGCCCAGCAGACTCGTAGTAGTGCTTGGGCAGCTTTCAAAAGCTAGCCGGGAGGCAGAGGAGCGCAAACCAATGGTTTCGGAGCATTTCCGCACGTCTGTGCCTCCCCTCAGCGTCACGTGGATGCGGAGGGCGGGTGGGAAAGGCGCAATGAAAAACGACAACACAGGGCCGTTCTGATCCGGAAGAATGCAACGAAGAGGGCAGGAAGAAGAATACAGGTACCGATGGGTTTCTCACCTTCCCGTACACTGACACCTCGGTGTGTACACAGCCACGCGTAGATAACAAAGCACCAAAACCACCTTGAGGTCTGCCGATGTACGGCTACTCTCTCTTCCTCTCCCGACACATTGAACGGTTTACAGCGAATGCGTAATAACGCCTACCTAAGGCGCAGACTGTGCCAGCCAAGCCAAATGCTGCTAGGCTAAAAGGTTCCACAATGGAACACATAATCAACATGCACAGTGGGGTGGGGCTTAGAGGAGCGGGGGGGGGGGGGGGGGGGGGGGGGGGGGTGGATGGGATCACCTCATCAGGGGACAGGCTTCCAGGTCGCCAAGAGGTGCCCAGCAGCACGGACCGGCCGCCAGCTGCTGCCACACCCGGCTGGCCGGCCCCCCCTCCGCCGTCCTCCGCCGCGGCCGCGCCGCGCCGCACCGAGGCCGATGTGGGCGCCGCGTACTCCGGTCCCCGGGCGGCGCCAGCACTCGGCACATCAAACGCCACGGTGGGCGCCGACACAAACTTGACCGGCACCGCCTCGCCGAGCACGAGGGCTGCGGGCGGATCCTCTGCTGCGGTGCTGCTGGCGCCATCTCGGCCGCCGCCGCGCAGCGGGCGGACCTGCACCTGGAACACCACATCCCCGGGCTGCCCGCGTGCCAGCACCGGGGCGCCCCCGCCCTGCAGGGCAGAGCCACCAAAGCTCAGCAGCGAGGCGAGGCAAGCCGCCGGCAGCAGACAGTACGCATGCCACCGGCCGAGTCGCGCCTCACCTCCTCACTGGAGTCCAGCGAAGCTGCCGCGCCTGCCAGAAAGGCGTCCGTGCTTGGCGTCAGCCCCCGGGTCGTCCTTGCCGCGGAGGCTGCGGTGGCCCGCTGAACCCCGCGCCAGCCTCCGCCGGGCAGCGGCGCCTAGCGGGTGGCAGAAAGACGGCGGGGGGAAGCGGGTGGGGGGGGGGGTGTAGGGGGCGGGCAAGGGGAAGAGAGGAGGGAGGCAATGGGGGAAGGCAGAATCAGACCCGCCCCGGAGCGCCGCGGCTACCCGACCGCTCTGCAGCCACCAGGTGATTCTAGTACAGCAAGGGAACGATGCCGCCCAAAAATAACAATCATTAGTCATCCGTGGTCATCAACGGCCGGTGATAGTCGACACTCTGCCATGGTCAAATGCACAGCCGGGTGGCCGCAAACAAGCGTGGCATACCGTTGATTTAATACGATCCGCGGAGCCAAAAAACACTGAATTGTTTTGTACCTTCATGTCGGAATATTCGTGGTATATTTCGTGCGTTATTCTGACTTCTTTCTCCGTTTTGATAGTTTTGTCCTCGTCGCAGGGGGGTTGAAAACGTTATTCATCCGCAGACTATTTGTGTTTGGACGGTAGTATCGACATGAATACAACATGTATGGAACGTAGCATGGGATGAAGCTCACCTCAAAGTTGACCGCCCCCCCCGGCCTCCGCTCCCGGCCACAGCGGCGCGTCCTCCTGGCCCTCCTCGCTCCCCGCCAAGCTGCCGCCAGCGGGCCGGGCCCCGTCGCGCGACAGCAGCGCCTTCACCGTGTAGTACACCGCGGAGCCGTCGCCCATCCCGTCATGCAGCGCCTCCGCCGTGCCCTCCGCCGTGCCTTCCGCGCTGTCGAGCCGCCAGCGGCGCACCGGCCTCGTCCGCGCGCCGCCCTCCTCCCGCCGGGGCCGCACGGCGTCGAACACCACCGCTGCCGGGTCGCCGGCAGCGCAGCGAAATGGCCACAGCCGCTCGGTGTCCGACTCCTCCGACTCCTCCCAGCCCTCCGAGTCGGCGGCGGCGTCCCCCCAGCGGGGGCGCGGCGGGGCCGACACGCTGCGGATCGCCGCCAGCACAGTGGCGCCCTGCATCGGAGGACGCCACACGGGGGCATTGTGACGCCGTTGCGTGGCTGCCATGCTCCAAAGTCGTTTGCAGATTTCGATGGTTTCGGAGCATGCGCCGTTCCTGAGGATATAAGCTGCGTAAAAGGGAGAGGGGGGGGGGTACCGTGTCTCTGGGGAGCAAATGGCTCCGGGGGACCTCGCCGTCTTCGTCTGCCCACTGCCGCAGTCGCGCGGCAGGGTGTCCCGGCGCGCGGGCGGCCGGGCCGCGAGGCTCCCACTGCCAGCTCGCGGTCGGGCGCCCGATGGTGGGCATGCCGGCGCCGCTGATCTCGGAGTCCCACGACGCCGTGGACGCCCAGGACTCGCCGCCCCATTGCCTGGCCAATGTCTCGCCGGGGGCCGATCGGCCGGCTGCGGCTCTTGCGCGGCTGGCGGTGAGGAAGGTGTCGTCCTACACGCAGCGGAGTCCACTTACTTCAGCGGCTGGCAGCGCGTCAGTGGCGCCAGTGAGGCTCTCACCACCTCGTGGAGCATTGCCTGGTGCACCTCCGACATTTGCTGCCCGCCACCCGAGTCGATGATCAGGGGTCGGCCGACCGAGGCGCCCAGCATGGCGGCAGTGTGCTGGGTGTCCGCGCACAGAGGGATTGTCATCCTGTGGCGCCGACGCAACGCGATGGTCGAGCGCTCTCGCGTGTAATGGTGCTGTCCCGCTTACCCGGCACTAAATTGTTAATTGGCTTGCCTTCCCCTTGCCCAGCCAAGTCGGCCGATACGGTAGCACAGATATCGACACGCCTACGGGCGCTGTCGCGGTACTAAGGCCACTGCGGATGAGAACCCGCCCTATGCCTTAGTACCAATAGGGCGTAAGGCCCTCTTGGTACTAAGGGGTCAAACGCAGACGAAGCCGTGGCGGCACTACAATAGCGAATATTCATATTTTAGGCTGCATTCGGCCCCACTTAAAGCCTTACGGTAATAGTAAGGGCTAGTATGTGGACGTTGGTACATTCGCATGACTGCCGCTGCCATCCAGCAGCGCTGAGAGGCCAGCCGTCAAGAGCTTCTCCTCGTGTATGTTGTCGCCCCTCATGGCTGACTGGGGCGCGCTGCTGGCTTGCTGCGCATGACCCGGCAGCAGCTGTGGTGGTGGCACTGTGGGGCGCAACGCACAAATGCACAGATGCCGGCGCACCTACAATAGCCCTTCTTAATACAAGCCTCAAATTGGGGTTGCATGCCGCCTATGAGAACATTCGCCATAGCTTCGTCTACGTTTGACATCTGCCAAGCAGGGGCCGAGTTTTCATTCGCAGTGCAGTTCTTATCACTGCGCCGGCACCCGCACCCATGTAGATGAAGAGCGCAGGGTCGGTGGGCAAAGGGTACACCGATGGCAGGGAAGGCGGGCCAATGGGGAGGGACAGGGGCAGGGGGTGAGGGGAGGAGGGGGGGGAGGGTGATTACGGCAAAGGAGCCGCGCATGCTGGCGGCGGAGAGCTGGACGCTGACCCGGGGGGCAGGCAGCGGCGCTCCGGAGGCGCGCCGCACCCCGCCGCCGTCCCGACCGCTGCTGCGGCCGCTCGAACTGGCGGGGCTGGCGTCGCGCTGGGGGCTCCCGCCGCACTGCCATGGCTGCGGCGAGGCGCGTTGGTAGATGAGCTGGAAGGTGAGCAGGTTGCCGGGGGCGCCGCCGCCGGGCGCCGGGCTGCGCCGCGGATGTACCGGTGCGGCTGCGCGGCGACCAGGGCACAATAAGCGGCATGAGGTCCGGCGAGCGCCCCGGCTGTCAGCGATGCCAAAGCATGCCATCCTCCGACTGGCTCTACCGGTGCTGCCGCGGCACTAAGGCCACTGCAGATAAGAACCCGCCCTATGCGGGCCAGAGGTCCAATGCAGCCGAAACTGCGGCGGAACCATGGCGAATATTCTTATAAACTGCATGCAAGCCAATGTCGAGGCTTTTAATAAGGGCTCCTGTGGGTCCGCCGGCCCCCAAATGTTGTGGCCTCATTGCGCTCTAGAGCTTGCACCGACGCCTACATTGGTCACTTCATCACTACTGTATGGCTTCTCCGGGGGCGAGCGCGTATACATCGGCGGAGTTTTGGCTCCAAGCGGGGAACAACACCCATAGTCTCCCACCACTTGACACAAACACTATAAACGAACGCACCAACATGCGTGGGATATAGCGAGTGGCCGCTGGGATTGCGGCAATGTGCAGGCTGGCAGGTTGGGAGGGGCACCCCTCCCCTATGACATGGCAGACCATCAAAGGCGCCGGGGGGGGGGGGGGGGGGGGGCAAGCGTGTGGGATTGACACACCTGGGGCCCCCTGCGCCATGCCACCCGGGCGCGCCCCCGGCCCTCGTCCCCGCCGCCCCGGCTCCACCCAATCAGGCACCTGCGCGACACAGCGTCCTGTCAGGGCTTCCTCGCCGGAACGGAACAACCCATCGCGAGCATGGGCGATGCTCCGGTGTTGGCAGCGGGGTGGGCGTGACATGCCTCAGCGAGCCTCTGACTGGGCTTGCATGCAACTGATGCGAACAGTCATTCGCTATTACCGTAGAATTCAATACGGGCAATCAAATGTGGTTTTATCTGCCTATGATCTCTGGCAGGAGCAAGGCGGGTGGCTATTCGCAAGAAAGTTATGACCGGATGAAGCAGCTGCGGGTGCCGGCGCGGGAATAAGGCCACTGCGGACGAGAACCCGCCCTATGCCTGGCGGAGGTCAAAGGCAGATGCAACTGCTGCGGAGCTATGGCAAATGTTGTTATAGGTTGCATGCAACCCCCAGTTTGAGGCTGGAGGTAAGGGCTCTTGTCGGAGCGTCGGCACCCAGACAGCGTTGTCGGCCGTACAAGGTACATCCCTTGTCCCCTCGGTCATCGAGCAGCGGTGGTCTCTTATGTAAGAGGTCCCTGGTTCGATTCCTGGTTGATGCGCTATCGGCAATATTGTCCCGGCCTGTGTCCTGGGTTTACCTGGCTGATGCATGAGCCCGTCAGGATTCAAGTGAGGCAACGGTCTATAAAGGGCTATGCCTAACCGACGACTGCAGTTGGCGCATGAGGTCACGTGCTGGGGCGACTTGGCATCGGCCGATTTATGATCCGGGGCGAACTCTAGTTTACTTCTTCATCGGCCGGGTGGCAGGTAGGGCACGTTTTGACGATTCGCAGATAAAGGCACTGTGCGCAGTGCCCTCTTAGCACCCGCAGTGGGTGCCGGGGATGGGGGTGCTGCGATGCACCGACCTCAAAGAAATGCTCCTCCGCTGCGTAGCCGGCGGCCGCCAGCGAGATGCGCTCCCGGCTGCGTTCCAGCGCAGAGCCCCCGCTGCTGCTCCCCGCCTCATCGGCGCCGTCCCGCCACCCCATGCGGCCCTCTGCGGAAGAGAGCGGCAGCGGAAGCTGCCACCCACCCCAAAGCGGCGGGCAACGTCAGTGCCCTGCCGGTTAAACTCGCCAACGAGGCGGGCGGGCGGGCGGGCGGGGTGTGTGTCGGGGCGCACCTCCAGCATGTGCTCCGCGGGCCGGTACTGCCCTCGCGGCACGCCGGCCCGGCCGGAGGACAGCGGCGCCTCCGGTGGCGCAGAGGGTGGCCCTCGCACCGCCGCCACTGCCACCGGGATCAGCGGCACCTGCCCCGGAGCGACGCCCTCTGCCGGCATGATGATGCGCGGCGTCTCCATGGCGGCGGGCGGAGGGCCGCGGCCCCGGGTCGGGCTGCTTGGCGCCAAGCTGACCTGTGCGGCGATCGGCATCAGCCTCAGCACCAGTGTCATCACCACCATCACTATCAGCATCAACAGTAGTATCAGCCTGATCACCACCAGCACCAGCACCACCATCGCCGGCATCAACATTGCCATCATATTGCCTTCATCACCACCATCACTACCAGCAGCGGCATCACCATTGACATCGACATCAGCACCCCCTATCACCACCAATACAACACCATCGCCACCACCCCCCCACCACCACCACCGCCGCCAGCATCAACACTGTCACCACTGCCAGCATCAGCCTGAGCCTCAGTTTCCCCATCACCACCACCAGCGCCATCAACGCCACTATAGCCGGCATCAACATTGCCATCATTATTGCCTTAATCACCACCATCACCACCGCCACCATCGAAACCACTACCATCGCCGGCATCAACATTGCCATCATTATTGCCTTCATCACCACCATCACCACCACCACAACCACCACCATCGCCACCACCACTACCACCATCAAAACCACTACCACCATCAAAACCACTACCATCGCCGGCATCACCATTGCCATCATTGCACAGGAGCAGCATACATTATCTAAATTAGTATTAAATACACTGCGTCTGTGTGTGTGTGTGTGTGTGTGTGTGTGTGTGTGTGTGTGTGTGTGTGTGTGTGTGTGTGTGTGTGTGTGTGTGTGTGTGACCGCCCGGAGATGCGAAAACTCACCGAAATGCAGACGCACACTCGATTGGCCCTACGGATCTGCCATCAGATCAGAACATATTCGAATTGGAGATTCCTGATGGACGCTCGGATGGGTGACAACGGCAGATCCGGCCCGTGCGCATTGGCGCCGGTGAGGGGCACCCGCAGCTGTGGCTCATGGGTATGCATAAGCGGGGAAACCGGGGGGGGGGGGGGGGGGGGCACGGGGACGAGTAGCGGGGCAGCAGCGATGGGGAGAGTGCGGGGTCCCCCGGGGGCGTGCTCAACGGGCTTGATAATCAGCGAGATATATCTGTTGCCGGTTCGCATTGTTGGTGTCGCTAGATTTCCCAATACTGCGATTTCTCATCCTGGGCGGCCGGAGTCCCCCGCTGGCGTCTCATCAGTCACCAACCATGTAGATGGGAACAGGGGCTGATGGAGGGAACCGGGGGGGGGGGGGGGGGGGGGGGGGGATGGGTCCGGCGGCATGGATGATGACGCCGGCCAGGGATGTGGGATGGGCAGGCGGGTCGCGCACCTGGAAAGTGTGAGACTCAGCGCTGAAGGGCGGCGGGCTGATGGGCCTCGGGGTGGGATCGGACGAGACTTCGGAGGCAGCTGGTGGTGCCGTGGTGCTTGAGAGGGGCAGCTGGAGAAGGGGGCGCAGGAGGGGGGCAGAGGGGGGAGGGGGGGGTCCCTTTCTCAGCTTGAGGCCCGGCCCCCAACAGCTGAGGCCGGGCCGAAGGAGGGCGTCGAGGCCGACCGACCCTATTCAACCCCAGAAAGCCGCCGCAGCCGCAGGGCGGTGGCACCCGAGCGTTGCGGGTAAATGCAGGTGCGAGTGCCAATGCGGCAGTAAGGCCTCTGCGAATAACAACCGGCCCTATACCTGCCAGGAGTCGAATGCAGACGGAACTGCAGCGGAACTATCAAATGGAAGTATAGTTCTCAAGGGCTGCATGCCCAATACTCGTGATGAGGGGTCTTTGAGGTGAGGTCTGGTCCGGGTGAGCGCCCCGGCTGTCGGCGACGCCAAGGAATGACATGTTTCGACTGCCTATTGCTCTACGGGTGCCGGCGCGGTAATAAGGCCACTGCGAATAAGAACCCGCCTATGCCTGTCAAGGGTCAAAGGCAGACGCAACTACATCGGAGCTATGGCAAATGTGCTTATAGGTTGCATGCAATCCCAATGCGAGGCTCATAATGCCAAATAACGGGTCCGTATAGGTGCGCCGGCACCGGCAGCAGAGTGCTCTTTGGCAAAAGGCACCACCCCCGTCGCCCTGCACCTGCAGCCTGTGGTCCTCCGGGCGCAGCCGCCTGGGCGCGACGCCCTCTGAGTCGCCGTCCGCCGAGGAGGCGCTGCTGCCGGAGGCGGGCGCAGCCGTCCGCAAGGGACGCATGCCATTGCCAGAAAGGGGCAGCTGCGGGCAGGAGCACAAAAGAGGGAGGCTCAGGCGATAGACACCACACGAAGCGTGTGTGGGCATCGCGCAGGCAGGAAGGCAGGCAGGGAGGAGGGTCTAGCACGACACATCAGACTGAGCCACAGGGGGGGGGGGGGGGGGGGCACCTGCAGCATGTGGTACGCCGGGGAGAACTCGGGCGGCGGCAGCGGCGCGTCGTCCGAGGCGTCGTCCGACAGCGGCGCCGAGGGGCGCCTTCCCCGGGGCGCGGCGGGCCGGGCGGCGCTGCCGTCCCCGCTGAGCAGGAACCGGTGCCGGTGCTGCCGGGGGGTGTACGGCCCCGGGGTCACCCTGGGGGTCGGGTCGTCGCCGAGGGCGCGCTGCTGGGACTCGAGCGCCGGCGTGGCGCTGTCGGGAGTGCCGCCGCCGCCGCCACCATCGCCGCCACCGCCAGTGGCGGCGGCCTGCAGAGTGGCGGGAGGATGGGAGCGGTGTCAGACGAGGCAGAGGGCAGCTGCACCACCGTTTGCCCTCCGGATGCCCACTCTGGTGACTAAAAGCCGCAAAGCGTTCATGCCGGAGTTCCCATGGAAGGGGCCGATCGCCATGACGGGCACTCTTCGTTAATCTTTGTTCATAGTTCATGGCAAGTGGAAACTATTATAATTTTAGTCGACTCCAATCAGTTGAAAGTTAGTCAATTTGTAAATTAGTCATTTACTTAGTTGAAAACTAGCTAACTCAAATAAATAAAAAACTAGTCCGATTTTCAACAAATCTAAACGGTATGTTTTTCCTGATGAAAAACTGGCTTATTTGCCCGAGGCTACACGTAAAGTTAGCTTTGGTGAATACGAATGCCGGCAAGCCCGGATCGAGACAGAGGAAAGTGGTTTCGGAGCATTTCGTGCAGTTCACACATTGTCACCCGCGGAGGGATGGCGGGGTGTACGAGGGCGCCCACGCTCACCCGGCGTCGGCCGTCCTTGCCGGCAATGGCCACAATCTCGTATGGCTGGCCAGAGATCTCGATCACCATGCCCTCCGTCGGCAGCAGGGGCACCTGCGGCCGGGCGCGCCGCCGCGCGGAGGCGCCCCCTTTGTGACCTGGATGGCCTGGTGGAGCACACCGCACAGCACCGGGCGACGGCTCAGTTCAGGGGGGCGCGGTGCAGGGTCCCACGGTGCTAATATGTCAAGTTGGCGCCGGTTGTTGGTGCATTGGCCGGCGGGGCTCGGCCACCTGGCGCCGCGCCGCCTCGCTCTGCCGGCCTCCTCAAGCTCCTGCAGCAGACTCTGCATGGCCAGAAGCGCGGGGCAGCGCGGTTCACCCTCAGCGTGCCGCAGTCGAAACAAAGAGCGTGCGCCCCAGGTTCGCGTACAGTGGTGTCAGAGCGCTACCGCAGCAGGTCCCTACGCTCGCACACTACATACTTATATAAATGTACATATGTACATATGTATGTATGTAGCCTTATATGTGTATATGTATAACAATAAATTAAGAAATAAATGTATCTGTACATGTAATACGTAGAGAGAAACCTTAGATGGAGCTGAAGGAGGTTGGAGGGCATCACGACATCCCAGTTGGGAACACAGGCACACACACACACACACACACACACACACACACACACACACACACACGCACGCACGCACACATACATATCTACACACAACGTGTGCGCATGAGAGAGAGAAAGACAGCCAGGGGCAGTACAGGGGGGGGGGGGGGAGGGGGGGGGGAGCTTGTTGAAAAGAAAGTGTTACAACCGGCCTCATCAGGGTCGCATTGTCGAACGCAAGAAGGGCGTCCATGCAGGCAGGCAGGTCCGGGGCGGCGCTGGGTTGTGACAAGGATGCCAACATTCGTCCCACACCTGGAACTCGCTGACGCTGGAGGCCACCGACGCCGCCGTGCGGCTGCTGACAGCGCTGCCCCGGCGGTACGGGCCGCCCGCGCCCTCGACCACCGCCACGCGCTCGAGTGCCGCTGTGCTCGGCGGCACCTCCTCGGGCGCTCGGGCGCCGCTCCGCTCGGGCGTCACTAGTCCAGCGCCTGGACCCGCGGCACACGGATCGTGTCAGCCTCAGGCAGCGCCCTGTGCACGTAGGTCTGAGCGGCTGAGGCGCTGACTTGCAAGGCCAACCCCATACCCCGCGGGTGTAGCAGGCTGTGAGGACATCAGCGAGGCAGCCTGGGCCATCCAGTTCCCGTTGCCGGAAGTGGTGTTCAAATGGCCATGCATAGTATCCGAGTGCACAGATGAAATGGGTGCCGGCCGGTAATATACTGCACCATTTAATTTGGCTCGCGGGCCCAAAAAATCTATTGGTTTGCAGCATCCAGTCTGAAAATTCCTGGTGTGTTCTGATATTTCTAGATAGGTGCAGTGTTTTCTTTCAGAACAAAACAATGAAACACCACAAACCCACAGCGTGGATGCAGCGTGCAACCTATAGCGACTAATGACATCTGCTCTATAATTGTGCTATGGTTATCGTCTGCACTTGACCTCATTTGGAAGGAGGCAGGGCAGATTCTCATCCGTCGTGGCCGCAGTACCGCGTCGGCACCCCTGCGGGTCGGAGGGCGGCAGTCACCTCGCGGCGGTTCACCCGCCATCTCCTGCAGCGGCGACTTCACCGGCGCCGTCTCCCCCTCGCCGCCGGCCGCCGCGCCAGCTGCAGCGCCACCGCCCCCGCCAGCGCTGCCGTCCGCCCGGCCGCCCAGCCATTGGTCGAGCTCCGCAGACGCCATGTCGCTGAAGGCCAGTGCGTCGAAGCTGCTGTCGCCAGGAGCGCCAGCCGTGAGGCTGCTGTGGCCCGGCTGGCTCAGCACCGACATGCCCGCCATCAGGGAGGACAGCCCGCTGATGCTCCCGGTGAGCGACGGCTCCACGTCCACGACGCCCCCGGCCCCTGGCGCGCTCTCGCTCGGCCCCGGCTCCACGACCTCAGAGCGCAGGGCAGGCGGAGGTTGCTGCGTAGGCTCCGCGGCACCGCCCTTGTGGCGACCGTCTGGCGCGCTAGGTGCGCCGTTGTCTGCGCGCTGTAGGACTTGCAGTGCCGGCTGGGCGGTCTCGACGTCACGAGGATGGCCCGCACTGTCCGGGGCTGCACCCGGGGTGGCGGGGATGCGCACGGGCGCCGCTGCCGCAGGGTCGAGGGGTGTCTCGCCGGGCATACTGCGCGCCCCGCGGCCGGAGCGCCCCGCCGAGGAGGCAGACATGGAGGAGAGCCGCCGCCGACTCCCTCCCAGCAGCTCCCCGGGAACGGCGCCGCGGCTGCTGGCGCTCTGCAGGGATTCGCCGCCACGAGAGCGGCGCCGGCCCACAGCGGTCGACGCTTGGCTGCCGGAGCGATGGGATGCCGTCTCCGCGCCCACCCAGCGGTCCAGCTCCGCGGAGTCCATCTCGCTGAACTCCAAGCTGTCAAACGCGGCCTCGCTGCCGGCGACCCGCGGCGCCGGCGGCCCTGCAGGGCGCCTCGCCACCGCAGCCTCCTCAGCACCGTCCTCCTGGCTGTCGTCTCCGACGGACTCCGGGGGCGAAGAGAACAGCGAGTCCGAGGCAATGGTGTGGCGGCTCGCCAGCGCGCCGTAGTGTGGCTGGGATGCAGGCCGCCCTGCCTGGGGCCCGGCATGGCGAGCGGCTGCCTGGCCCGGCTCCCCCGCTGCTGCGCCATCCCGCCAAGGACCTGCAACCCGAGACCATATCCATATCAGCGCCTGCCTCCCGACGGACTCTGGGATTGAGTACACTATCGCGCATGGAGCGGGTCGTCATGCATGCGTAGGTTACGCAATGTCTAAATGGCATCACTCCATGCACCTATTCGCCCATACGAGCCCTTACTGTAAGCCCCAGTCTGGGCTTCCATGCAATCTATAAGAACATTCGACATAGTTCCGCTATAGTGTGGTCTGCATTTGACCTCTGACAGGCATAGAGCGGGTGATTGGTCGCAGTGTTCTAGGTATACCGCGCCGGCACCCGTAGAGCATCAGCCGAGCAGCATTGCTCGCGGTGTATACAGAGGGATGGAGCGCATTGCATGGGGCGGGCGGGCCGCTGGCCTGTTTGCGGGGCGGCGCCGGCCAAGCTGCTCCCCTGACCAGTGCTGCTGGCGACGTCGTCATAGTAGCGCCGAACGGCTGCCAGGCTCTCCTCCGTCACGAGCACGCTGCCGCTGCTGTCGCCCGCCTGCACCGGGGAAAAAACAGCAACGCCGCGCGGCCGCCATTGTCACCCTGTCTGTCTGTCCTGCCCCCCATTGATGAGACAGCATCGCGTTGTGGTCATAGCAGCGACAGCCGGTAGTTTGCTGCTGCCGGAGCTGCCATGGGCGGGGCGGAGGGTCCAGACCTGGCCAGGATCCTTGAGATGAGGGCGGTCTGGAGGCACCAGCGGCGCGACCTCCCACGGCGACAGACCGTCCAGGGAAACTCCCGAGCTGCCGTGCCGCCTCCTGGCGTCCTTGCCCGCCCCCTTACCAAGCCTACATGCACAAAGCGCAGCGGCAGCGGTGAGAGCGCCAGCTGCACCGCATGCTACGGCATGCTGCTGGGGCTGGCTGCGTAGCCTGGCAGGGAGGGTGGCAGGGGGGCGAGAAGGCAAGCAAGCGCGGGATGCACCTCGCGCTGGCTGCTGTCTTAGGCCGCCGTCTCCCGGCCGAGGGCGGGCGCTGGTGGGCGCCAGACTCGCGGGCCATGTCTGCCGGAGCCGCTCCCTGCCTGGAAGCCCTGCGGCGCCAAGATAGCAGTGCCGCACATCAGGAACACCCCCTCCCCCCCCCCTCACGTACAGCTCGCCGCCCCGCTACAGCAGAGACTCGTGGCGGTGCCATCTCATGCGCCGACACGGGTGCCGGCATACCTATACGAACCCTGAACATAAACCTCAAATCGGGCCTGCATGCAACCTATAAAAACACCCGCAATAGTTTTGTCTACGTTGACTTCTTGTTCGCAGTGTAGTGCTTAGAAGAGCGTCCGTACCCGTGACGGTGCTGCGGACCATGGTTAGCACAGCGTGGCATGCTTGCGGTGCGATGTGCGTGCGCTGCAGCGGGCAGGCCGCTGTCAGGGGTCACGTACCTGCCGGCACGTGTTGGCTTGCCGTTACTGTGCGACCGTCCCCCGGACCGGTCCCGATGCCTGCGTGGGTATGCGGCAGGCCGCTCCAGCAGAGACTCGTGCTCCTGGCAGCCGACCGATCAGGACGGTCTAGTTATTCCATCAGTGCTGGCGGTGGCCCCAGGAGGCGATGACATGCCCACACATTGACTTGCATATGATGGGAGATGGCAGCGGTGAGCGGAGGGGGGGGGGGGGGGGGGGAAGGGGTGGACCTGCGCCTCCAGCTGCAGCTTGGCAGCCAGCTCCAGCAGCTCCCCGCTGGTGTCCCCGGCCGCTCTGGGAGGGTACTGTGTGGGCAGCACGGCACCGGATGACGATGGATGCAACGCGGTGTTCAGGGGAGCGTCAGGACGGAAACGGGAGGATGGTGGGGGAAGGGAAGTTGCAAGGGAGGGCCGCATCGCACAGGATAGAAGCTGAAACACACCCCATGCACCTACGCATCCCTGCAGCAGGCCTACGACAAACACCCTAGCTCGTGCTCCCTCTGCTTCCGTCAGCCGTGGCACAACTGGGATTTCACATAATTGTATCTGATAGCATTGATTCATTCGCAGCAGCTTCGCCATTCCCACTCCGGCCACCCACGCCAACACCCACGCGCTCGTCGCCAGAGAATGGGGAGATCTGGCCGTTGGATTCACACCTGCGGCTTGGCGACTCGCGGTTGCTGCCCGTGCTGACCTTCATGCGGCACCAGGTCAGCTGCCAGCAGCAGGCGGCTGCTGCCTGGTGGGACACCGCGCGCGCTGACAGGGCGCTCCCGGGTGTTCTTCCGCCGGCCGCCTCCTCCCTGCAGCTCCATGGCGGCTTAGAAGCCCCGCCGTGCACCCAACGGCACTGGTTCCACTCGGGATGCCAGGTAGGGAACCACCAGTCCTCTCTAGGGCGTTCGTTACTGACCACCGACAATGGACCCGCAACGAGCCCGGCCAACGGGGTGAAGGCGGCACGCGCTCGTGGCCTCCCCGCGCCAGCCCCCCGCTCCCGGCACTATCTGTTCTTCTAGTCGGCCAGCTATCAACGATAATCCACGCGGCTCTCGAAGGCTAGCCGCCACTGGCAGCGTGTTATCCGCCGACGCGCGGTTCCCGGAAACGGCATTGCGAGAGTCGGTGAGACTTCTAACGCGGCAGAGAACAACGGACAATTCGATCGCAGCAAACCTGCCGCCCGCGGGGCATGTGCCTGCCGCCTCGCGCTCGGCATACCCGGATACTTCTCACGGTACATGTAGCAGCGACCCTACTAAATATAAAGCTTGCTGCCGCCGGTCGTATAATATAGCGACCCATCCAAATTTAGTCGTCGCTGCATGTTTCGCCTGCTGAGCCACTGCTGTTAATATCTCGGTCTAATCTAATATTAATATGCGGGGCGGCGGCCTGCCTGGGCGGATGAGGACGCGCAGGCCAGACGGGGAGGAGGTGGTAGGGATAGCGACTACGCTGCGTGGCGGGCGGGGAATTCAATAACACTCATCCTTACAGACCCACAGCTGTCGCAGGTTCCAGCGAAGGCACGCCAGCCGCTCGTCCCTTGTCTACACTGCAGACGCCGCTCTAGCTCTGCTGGCATGCCCCGCTATGGCCGCTAGGCTTGCCTCCCTGTGCCCGGCTTTTCGAGCCCACCGCCCCCGAGCGTTGACAAGCGTCGCCGGATCGACGTTCCCCCGAGCGGCTGCGCGCTTCGCGGCGTTGCCGCCCGACCGCCCGCGTCGATTGGCGACCGTCGCATCCTCCAGCAACATGGGAGACGCGCAGGCTACCTCTGAGGTGAGCGATCCGTCGTCTTTTCCTTCGCCCGTTTCCGCCCCGGTGCCATTTGTGCGCAAGGCACCTGACGGCGCCCCGCTTTGCCCTCGTGCCGACAGCAGCTCTCCTTCGGGCCGTGGAAGATCGCGCGCACAGAGGTGTTCAAGAGCACGGAGCTGTCCTTCGCCTTCGTCAACATTCGGCCGCTAGTCCCGGGGCACGTGCTGGTGAGCCCGATGCGGATAGTGGCACGTTTCTCGGAGCTGCGGCCTGAGGAGGTGGCGGACCTGTGGTGAGCGCTGCCCTCACCCCCTCAAGCCCCCACCCCCTTGCCCCAATCTATACACATCTCCCAGCGGAATACGTACGCCACACGCCATCTGCAGTCTAGACCCGCACCGATAGCCTGTGTCGGGCCGCATGCTGGCTATCCAGGAGCGATAGTGCGATGTCATGATTGCTGATGAGAGCACACGCCTGCATTAGTGCCCAGCTGCCGGCGCGTCGGGGCAGCCTCTCTGCGATGTTGGCTGTGGCATGTCAGCAGTGGGCTTTCTGTGACGCCACCAGCAGTCTGCTTGGCTGCTGAAGCAGACCAATCTTCACCGAACCTTTCAACCTCGCAGGACCACCGCGCACGAGATCGGTAAAAAAATTGAGCCGCACTTTGGCGCGACGTCCATGACATACGCCATCCAGGTGGGGTACTGAAAGTGGGGTTGGGTGTCATTGGCTGGCAGTAACAGACGGGACAGCATGGGATTCAGACATGAACAGGCCACATAGTACAGAAATACCACCTGGATGTAGTTGGCCATAAATCCAACCACGCCAACCTCCTCCCCCTTTGGGATGCGCAGGATGGCCCGGCGGCGGGGCAGACCGTGCCGCACGTGCACATCCACATCCTTCCCAGGTGCAGACAGCCTCAACCTTCCCCACCCCGACGGCATGATGTCAGCATGATGGGGCCCGAGGGCCGCTCTGTGCAAGTACGATTCGGAGTACTGAGGAGCAGCATTGGCGGGGCATGGGTGCGCGCAGAAAGGCAGAGGACTTTCCGAACAACGACGATGTGTACGGCGCGATCGAGGCCAACGAGGGCGAGGTTGACGCAGCGCTGCGGGCGGCGCAGAGTGGCCAGAAGCTGGACCTGGACGTGCAGCGCACCAACCGGTCGCCGGAGGAGATGGCGGCAGAGGCCGCCGAACTGGCGGCGCTGTTCCCATGATAAGGATTCCGGCGCGCCTTGTAACGCTGTATTTAATAACTTTTCACTTGGTTTAGACGGCCATGGGCGGGGGTCTGAGGACATGATGACGAGGGAGACACGTGTTGAGGACCTTTGTGCACCGGCCACATGTGCCGACACGAAACTACCAACACTGCAATAAGAACTCACCCCCATTGATCCGGGGTAACGTGGACGAGACTGTAGCGCGGCTATTCTCGGGAATGTCCCTACAGGTCGCCTGCAAACCCAATGCAGTGAATCAATGCCCGTACCCGGGTGCAAGCAGGCTGGCTGCTCCGTCAAAAGCCGCTCCGCTGTCCGGTGACGGTGACGCTAATACTGGTAGGCAGAGTGGCTCCCGGGAGAGGAGGGGGGGGGGGGGGGGGGGGGGGGGGCCAGAGGGGGTGCTGAGTTACACGCATGCTGCTGCGCACCGCCCGGTGGATCCCTGATGCTATCCTAAAGCAGCTGTACTGCCCCCCCCCCCCCCCCTCCCTCCTCTTGCCCATCGTGTGTGACCCGCCCTGCACCACCGAGGTGTGCCGCGCCGAGTAGCAGCGGCCACCCATCTGCTCCGCTGAACATGCATCACCCCCGCCGCCATGGTCTCAGGGTGCCGGCTTGTCCTCGGCGGCCTGGGCCTCAGCGGCCACGTTTCGCACTGGGTCAAAGTAGGGGTGCGCCATGGCTTCCTTGCAGGTCACCCGATCCTGCACAAACGCAGGCCAGGCGGGGGGGGGGGGGGGGGGGGGGGGTCACCCTGCTATTCTGTGCCAAAGGCCAATACAAACATAGTCTGCAGCGCATAATTGGACGGAAAATCCACTCAGCAATCTCGGTATGTATTCAGCACTGGGCGCCATCAAGAGGGTCCCCAGGTTGAGGCGGCTGGGCTGATGGGGCTGGACGCAGCAGCGGATGGGGGATGGGGCGCAAAGGGAGAGGAGAGGCACCTGGTGGTCGTAGCGCAGCAGCTTGTCCAGAAAGTCCAGCGCCTCGGGCGTGACGAGGTGCGAGTTCTCGCTGCTGATGAACTTGGTCCACTGCTTGCGCGAGTGCCGCCCCACGAGCGCCTCCAGGTGCGGGTCCAGCTCGATGCCGTACTTGTTGAGGTACACAAACAGGTCGTCTGTGCCCAGCACCTAGAGAGGCGAGAGAGAGAACGGCGGTGATGCAAGAGGGAGGGGAGAAGGGGGGGAGGAAAGGGGGGGGGGCTCAGTCTGGACCCTCCCTGGTGTCCTCAGCACGTTCACGCAAATGAGCATAACCGCGCCGACAGTGGCAGCATGGGTGCGGGCGGAGCAAGGGGCGGCGGCGCATGCCTTGGCGATCTTCACCAGCTGATCGTAGTTGTCATGGCCGTAGAAAAAGGGCTCCTTCCGGAAGATCATGCCTGAGGACAGCGGAGCAGGTGAGCCGGGGATACCAGGGCCAGCAGAGGCGTAGAATGGGAGGTAGTGGATTTGAGATGTAAAAGGAGGGGGGGGGGGGGGGGGGGGGGGGCATCGGTCCAGTAGGGGAGGGCGCTGTTGCACTCACCGGCAAACATGCAGCCGAGGGACCAGAGGTCCAGCGCGTAATCATAGTCCTGCAGGTCCACCAGCAGCTCCGGCCCCTTGAAGTACCGGGACGCCACGCGCACGTTGTACTCGGTGCCAGGGTGGTAAAACTCCGCCAGGCCCCAGTCAATGAGCCTCAGTTTCCTCTGCTCATGGTCGATCATCACCTGAGGGAAAGGCGGGGGGAAGGGGGGTCAGTCAGCAACGTCACGGGAGCCACCAGGTGGAGCATAGCGCGAGGGGCAGGAGGTGGGTTGACCCACATTGTGTGGCTTCACATCCCGGTGCATGATGCCCAGCGAATGGCAGTAGTCCAGCGCCTTGAGCAGCTCCAGGATGTAGTACCGCACGTCGTAGTCGGTGAGCGTGGGGTAGAGGACCTTGAAGTCGGTGTTGTTCACGTACTCGAAGATGAGGCTGGGCGTCTTGGACTGCTGGTCCCGCACCACGTCGAGCAGCTTGATGATGTTGGGGCCGCCGTAGAGGTTTTGCAGGATCTTCACTTCTCGCTTGATCTGCACGGCGGCCAGCGGGTCCACGTCAGATCTGACCCAGCTCCCCCCCCAAACATGCCCAGCTTCCCTGCTCCCCTCCCTCCTCCCCTGGCCCCGACACCAGGCATGGCCGCACCTTCTTCTTCTTCACCGGCTTAAGGATCTTTATGATGCAGCGCGTGTTGTTCACGATGTTGATGCCCTCGAAGACCTCGCTGTACTTACCGCGTCCCACCTTCTTTATCACCTCATAGTCGTCCTGGCACCTGCGCAACGCAAGCGAGGCAGTGGGCTGAGCCCCTCGCGCATGCGCTCGCCTTGTGCATGGCAGTGCTGTGCATTCAGGGAAGGATCCCTGTGGGTGTGTCATGCATACCCAGTGCCATCTGAACCCTCCACCGTGGGATGGCCCAGACCCCATCCGCTTCGGCAATATAGTAAGATTTGTCGCCGAGGGAGACGGCCTGCAGGGGAGATGCTGCGCCGCCTCTCTGCCCCCCCCCCCCCCCCCCCCCTCCTATCTTCCACTCACACCCAGAGGCCGGGCAGCCTACGTACCCCCACTGCACGTTGAGCTGCTCGTAGTCCCAGTAGTCCCGGGGCTGGTTAACGTTCGCGTCCGCGTAGACGCGGGACCGGCTGATCATGGCGTCCTTGCTGCGTGAGGCCTTCGCGAAGCGCTGCGCCATGGTGCAGGCAGCCCGGCAGGCCGTGCGACCCAGCGGCGCGGCGCAAAGCCGCTGGCACAACCCGCGAGGCAGGCTGGGGCACTGCAGGCGGGCTCCCTCAAAACTGGATGGCGCCAGGGGGGTCTTTTATGCGCGTTTGCCAGGGTTTTGTGAAGCGCGGGCGCCCTCTCCGGTCTGGGTCCTCGACCGCTTCTGGGCGGAACCCTGATGCGGCGCGGACGAGCCGAACAGCCTCGCGCTCTGCGGCGCGCGGCCGGCGGCTTGACAAACGAACGCTCAAAGCAGCCTCGTACCGGTAGCCATCCGGCCTCGCGTCAGCATCTTGTCGGCGGCCAGTCCCCGCCTGTCAGTTGCTTGGCGGCCGGACCCCGCCGGCCGGACGACTAATTATTTGATTATTTCATGCAATCGAGCCTGGTTTTGCCAAAGAGGATGAGAAGGATTTCGTTACACGAGAGAAGCGCGTTTTTTTGGTTCATAATGCACAGCGAAAGGGGGGGGGGGGGGGGGGGGGGGGGGGTGGAGCCTGCAAGGTGGAAACGGAAAACGGGAGGGCGCTGCCGAATACAGCGAGCTGGAAGATCGCTGGCGAGCTGGTGGTGGCTGTCCTAAGCAGCTCCCCGGCTGAGAAAGCAGGGCTCCCATGTGATGGGGGAGCCCTTAATCAAACCTAGCGGTACCGTGCGTAATTCAATCGGTTAAAACCACCAACAGACCGTAATGTTGGTTGCACTGCATTTGACAGTTAACATTGGTGGGAAATCCTGTACATAGCCTTGGATCATTTCAAACATTATATGCAATCGAGTCTGATTTTGCCAACCTACAAGCGGATCGTTTACGACAGCGAGATGGGGTTATTGACATGGACGCCGACCAAACGAAGGCGAAAGAAGTCTTGGTTTGTAGGGTCTCGTGCCGAAAGGATTGGGAGAGTCTCGAGGCGCGCAGGCGTATATTAAACGTGTCGGGAGATGCCGGCGGATGTCGGGGCGACATACGGGTGGACGCTGCAAAATCGGGAAGCGCCCTCTCCCGCCGATGGCGCACCACCCATCAAATGTCGCGCAATATGGCGGCGCGCGACTGGAGCCGGGAGTGCATGCCAGGATGAACAAGCATGGTCGGCGAGTGCCCATTATGGATGAGCGCTACAGCAGGTACGCGATGAACCCGTGTTGCGCTCATGGGCGCGCGTGCGCTGCCAGCGTACACCCATGCGATGTTATTGTACACGTCGACGCGAAATCGTAACCCTTCAGTGACACATGTTAGTACCGGCGTTGTACGCGAAGGGTGGATGTGTGACGACGCACGGCGATGTAAGCGTACGGCGGCTGCTTCACCAAGGGCGGCCGTTTTGCTGCATCGCACGAGAGGTGGCATCCGGAACGCGTAGTGCAATGGGGCACTGCCACATGGGACCTAGTAGTGTGGGCGTGCCGTGCCGGATTTGAAGCGTGCTGTCGGGATTGGGGGTCGGCAATGTCGCAGAAAGCCGGCCAGCTCAGTACGTTGTCGACGCGTGCTTTGCGGTGCCGGAAGTGGTGAGGCCGCTGCCGTTGTTACACCAACACTGACAACTGCTGATCACGAGCCCGCAAGCCATTGGTCCCCGGTGACGCCACGAAACGCACTATATGTCGTGCAAAGTAGCGGAGCTACCCCCGGCGGACAGCTCGCGATGTCGGGGTTGGTTGGCCGGCGTTGCTTGGGGCTATGGTAGCCTACGCCGACAAGTAACGATGCCACCGTCGCCGGTCCATGGTCGTGTTTAGGCGGTCGCCACTGCTGCACCAGCGACGGCCGCCGGGGGCACAAATTCGGAGCCGGAAAGGAGTAGTTAAGGGCGTCACTAGACGCCATGCACGCCATGCGCCCAAAGTTGAATGGGCCGCCAGAAGTGGGGCGACGTTTCCCACGCTGATGCTGATCAGGGGGGGGGGGGGGGGGGGGGGGGGCACATGGCATGGAGTTGATGGAACGAGCGATGTGCGGGGGTCCCGCCTCCCTGCCCCGCAGCTCGGCACCTGGCGCGCTTCCCGTCCGACGAAGCCACGACGCCCCCCCCCCCCCCCCCCCCCCCCCCGACCCCCACCCCCGGCGGGAAGCTAGAGGTTGCCGGTGTCCGGGTGATGACGACGTAATAATAAAAAGCTTCGTGTACGCGACGGACGGCGCCGCGGAGACTCTCCCCACTGCAACCACATTAATTAAACGTTGTTGAGGCATCGCTTGGGCAAAGGCAACGAGCCGCCCTCTCAAAAGCACCGGCGCGTGAGCGGCGCCATCCATGTACGTAACTATTCGATTACGTCGGCAGCCCGAAAAGCCGCCACACAAAACGACCGTTGATGCCGCGAAGCACGGCG
Organism: Tetraselmis striata; assembly: GCA_006384855.1. NCBI lineage: Eukaryota > Viridiplantae > Chlorophyta > Chlorodendrophyceae > Chlorodendrales > Chlorodendraceae > Tetraselmis > Tetraselmis striata. Next base: position 159,047 of record VCJN01003309.1, on the reverse strand, counting down.
CACCCAGCGGGTGCCTAATCGGAGATATAGCGAAATATACATTTCGCGGTACGTTTTTAGTACTCTAGAATAGTGTATCGTGTTTATCGCTTATTTCCCGGTATATTCCGCTGGTGTGCTGCGTAGCAGCGCGCGAAAACGGCCTCATGTCGGCCGCAACCGCGGACGGGCAGTGCCCGTTCGGCTCACGGAGGGGGGCGATGTTCACAGCCTCATGCCCGAGCCGAACGGGCACCACCTGCTGCCCTTGAAATAGGATAGGTCCATAGCCTATCTCATATGTAGGGATGCTATAGAAAATTTGTGCTAGAGGTCGGGGGTTGCATAGACGGTGCCCAATGTCCCCCCGATTCAAGAAGCCGTTCGATCTTGGAACCCGCGCTTTCGGAAATACACCCCCGACCTCAACCCCTCCCGTGGGGGCGGCTGAGGTAGCTCTTTGCGTATCGATCGCATGGGCACTAGTAGAGGCCCATACGCAGGGGTGACTTCCGCTGGCGGTCAGTTTGCGGTCAATCTCAGTCGATGCCAGCCCGATGGGCCCGACCGGCCCGGATTTTCCGCGCGCTCGACCCCCTCCCGCATAGGCATCGCATGCCACCTGAAGCTAACTATTTAGCCCGCCGCACATGTACCGTCCCATGGTCTAGCTTCTAGGGGTGCGGTAGAGCCCATGAGTGGCCCATGAGGTGGTCGGTGCGCGGTGCCCCATCTCCTCCCATATTTTTCAGCCGAGATTAGATAAACGGGCTGAATGGGCGCCCGGCCAACCACCACCCGTAGATGAGTGATCGACGCCCCACCCATCTACCTACGCCAGCCGAAGGCCACTATACCCATATGCTAGTGATAGATACCGATATAAGTCGCGATTTGTCTGTTTATAGGTGCACCGGAAGCCGATGGAGCGACGGGTAGCTGTGATAATCTTTAAAAATAGCGAAAATACGGTTATCGGAAGGAGGTGAGACACGGGATGAATCGCACGATTCTTCATCCATGCATCACCAAGTCCTAAACGACTCGGCCCATATCCCATCCCTAGCCCATTAGGGCTCACGGGTGGTGGTCTAGAGGCTCTCGTTCACGTCGTGTGCACTGCTAGCGGCCGATTCGCGGGTGGGATGGGGTTGGTCCTTGTACGGGTACAGGAGACACCGTACGCTTGCTATATCGCCGATTTTAAACACCGTGTGGGTGCGCCGTGAGCCCTATTCCAAGGACTCGCAAACCGAGTTGACGTGTCTTGCAGGACAGCAAATGGCCGTCTTGAGGATGCGGACGTCATGCTCAGTCCGAGTCGATTTACCCCCTTCCTATACAGACTTTCATAACTTTTTTTCATAACTTTTCCGGGTGACTTTATCATTAACGCCACCACGGTCCTATACAGTGCGAATGATAAGTTATCATTCCGTCATCACCGCCGCCCGTACAGGATAGCGGATTCGCGCGGGGACCGTGCCGGGCAGCGCAGCTGGCATCGCCCGCACTCCGCATCCTCCACCCAAACCCGCTTGCCGACACCTCCTCGGCCCAGTCAAGCGCAGCGACTCCCGCCTCGCCCGCACGACACCGAAGATGAGCAACGAACTGTGGGATTACGGCGGCGTAGGGGACGAGGACCACGAGCTGGAGGCGGATGAAGGCGGGGACGGCAGCGACGGCGAAGCCTGCGGAGATGCCGGCGGCGATGACGCTGCCAGCGAACAAGCGGGCGAGGACGCTCCTTTGGGCTGCGCCTACGGGTGCGCACAGGCGGGGCACGCGGGCGGGGATCTCGAGCTGATGGTCCGCAATGGCGGTCCGACCGGGTGGCAGAGGCGACAACTACAGGCGGGCGGCGGCCACAGGGGCGTTAAAAACGTACCGTACGGGACAGAAAAGTTATCATTATCTGTAATGATAACTCCAGCGCTCTTCAATCCCGAGCGGCTTCGGGATTGAAGAGCGCTAAAGTTATCATTAGGAATGATAATTATCAATAGCGATACCCGTTCTACACGGACCGTCAGATCGCCGAGGGTACAGGTGGACGAGATCTTGACCGTCCATTGTACCCGTACCGTGTACCGTTACGAGTTAAGAAAAAGTTATCATTCCTGTATAGGAAGGGGGTAAAGTTATCATTAGGAATGATAATTATCAATAGCGATACCCGTTCTACACGGACCGTCAGATCGCCGAGGGTACAGGTGGACGAGATCTTGACCGTCCATTGTACCCGTACCGTGTACCGTTACGAGTTAAGAAAAAGTTATCATTATTCCTGTATAGGAAGGGGGTTATTGCGGTAGGCGTAGTTTAATGTCGTCGTTGACAACCGCGACGAGCAACGGCGATGGTACCGAGCGCGTCCGCCACACCTAACCTCAAGGGTTAAAACTTCTCCTCCCACCGACCCTCAACATCGGGTGTAGTACTGCGTATGTACTAAATCCGGGCGAGCCAGCGCGCCTACTAATAGTAATGGTAGTGTACTTCTCATGTGAAACGGTGGACCGTCCGACTACCGGACGACCCCCCACCAGGCCAACTGCCGGCCAGTGCCCATAACGGCGTGAAAGCCAGCTTGCACTACAGGAGGACAATACTACCACGCCCATCATGGACATCGACGGACCCGAGGAGAAGAGGCCGCGGCCGGCATGTGACCTTTCTGGCCGCGCTGTGCGGCGGCTTTGTCCAGTCCCCAATATCCGAATAACAGTAGTCGCGTCAAAAAACGTCGCGGGCACCGAGCTCCCATCCGCTTCCCGTCGCCATCTCCGCGCGCTGAAACGCATGTTCTGCCAACTCTTAACGGGCCCCCCCTTCCGGTACGGACGATGCCATCCACGTCGACCTTCTATTCAACGATTAGGTGACCCAACACTAGCCGCAAAACGAGGAACTGCGCAGCCGTATTGCGTTGAACATGATCCTCACCCTAAGCCTCGAGCTCGGAGTTCAAATGTTAGCTGACGACGTCCGGGTGATGACCCGACGCCCCCCCCCCCCCCCACCCCCCAAGCTAGAAGCCGCCGACCCAACCGGGGCGAGCAGCGCCCGATTCCCTACTACCACCGGGTATGTCGCGAAACTCTCGCAGCCGGTACCGTGTACGCGCAGAGGCGGAAGAGGGTGGCGAATGCTGCTCATCAATCGGCGCCGATTACAGCCAACCAAACGGCGCACCACCACGGCCAAATATCCAGGACGAGCTCCCGCCTCCATCAGCTAGCCACCCACCAGCGGCAAACCCCCCGACCCCTTGATCCCCTCAAGATGCAAAGACGGGCGACGAAGAGACAGACCCGCCCTCTAGCTTCGAGCATGTCGTCATCCATCATTGGACGGCGGCGTCGGCCGTGGAGGCCATGAAGCAGCACCAAGCAAAGGCAAGCACATATATATCCATCCATGCACCCCGGGCCGGCAAAACCAGCCGCAGTTCGCGTCTCCACCGCGACACCGCAGACCTCCGAGGAGGTTCAGCTCGAAGGCGTAGAGGCCACGGAGGCCACCACCTTCCTCGCGCAGTCATCCCAGGCCAGCAAACCAGCCCATGCGCCTCGCTTAGCCCAGATCACGGCCGAGGCCTGCCGCCTCCGCCACCCCTCCGCACCGGATGATCATACTACAGCTGACGCCGAAAGGCCAACTGCGGATACTAACCAAGTTCGTTAGCAAGGCGCCCAAAACCAAAAACCATCGCGGTCGCAGCCGCGGCGTGGCCAGAGGCAAGCCAAACAACACCAGGACGACAACGCACCCGCGGCGGTCTAGCAACGTCTGATCCGCCCGACGTGCGGAAAGTGCTGGGCGTGGGAGCAGTCAGGGACGCTGCCGTTCTAGCTATGCTAGTGTGCTAGCCTCGGCACCGATGGGCTGGGCTTCTCGGCGCTCGGTGTTTCCCTGCGGGTGGTGGAAAGGTCGTCGCAGTGTGTCGCCCGATGCGGGCGCCGTAGCCGGGTGCGGTGGCTGTCTGAGTGGGGTAGCCGCATCCGGAGATGTCGACACGGCGGCGGGGGCTGGGTCGCGGGGGCGTGGCCGGGCGGGGACGGGTTGGGGCGTAGCGGGGGCGGTAATTGGTCGGGGTCAGTTGTCGCGGCGGCCGCGGTCGGTACGTAGGCGGCCGGGTCCGACTGGCTTGGCCACTTGTCGGGCTAGCGACCGGGCCGGCCGTCTCCCGCGGGGCAGAGACGACCGGCTCGGCCACGGTCTCGGTCGCGGTCTCGGTGATCTCCGGTGGTGGGTAGGGGATGAGGGCGCGCCATCGTGCGGGAATGCACCGGCCGGAAGCGGGCAGCCCGCGCGCTAGGCCGCATGAGCTGTTGCGGTAGCTAGGCTCCTGAAGGCGGACTGGAGGGGGAAAGGCGGGATCCCCCCCCCTTCCCCCCCGTCCGCGTGTCGTCGCTCCGTAGCCGACAAGCCGGTCTCGCTAGCCTGCGCGCCGCTCTCCGCCGCCGCGCGCCATGCCGTTGTAGTCGCCCGTCCAAAGTCGGATTGGGTCGGCCGCCGGCTGAGTCCTCCCGCTGCATGATTGCTAGTCCCTCGGCGCACTACTCCGGCTCCTGTCTCAGGACCATGAGACGCCCCTAACCCCGGCCTCTCCGCCCCGACCGCCCGCTCCGCCTTTAAGTGCAGGAGTCCCGTCTACTTGCGCTCGCTGCCCTCGCCCGTTCTCACGGGGCGGCTGATGAGCGTTTCTTGGGTGTCTTAAACGCGGATCGACCGCATGGCGCCGCCGAACACTCCCCCGTATTAAGCCAGGATTCGAGTTACAAGTAGATGAACACATGCGGGTGGGGGGTACGCCAGATCTTATGCATGTCATCGGTCGCGGGTTGTACCGAGGTACGAGAACGCGATTTTTTTCGAACAACCTTTGCGAGTAGGCTTTCCCCGTCCGAGTCGTACACACCCCCTCCCTGCCCCGTAGGCGGATCTCGGAGAGGCCGCTGCACGATGGTCTCACCACAATCATGACCGCATATGCGGACACAAAGGAACACCACAAAGACATATACACGGTATATGTTGACTTTAAAGGCGCCTTTGACTCCACCGACCACGAGATACTCTTCAAAACCATGACGAACATGGGCATGCCCGCGGAGTACATCTTGTGTGTAGGGACTTATATTCCAAAACGACCACCTCATATCACACCCCATGGGGGAAACAGCAAAGTTCCAAGTGAATAGAGGCACCCTACAAGGACTCTATCCCCCTTCATGTTCACCCTCTTCCTGGAACCCCTCCTGCAATGGCTCCAGGTCGGTAGCCGGGGCTACCCTCTCCACTGCATGCGGGAGGACACCCACCCCAATCGACGAACACATGCCGGCCACGGCTTTGCGGACGACATAAGCATTACCACTTCCACAATAGCGGACATGAAACTCCAACTCACCAAACTCTCCGAATTCAGCGAATACACAAAAATGTCGGTAGAAGCCTCCAAATGCAAAGCCACTGGAGCCCTATATATGGAGTAGACAAAAACCCCTCTCCCCCGCGAACCGGGCGGCCCTCTCCCAACAACTTTCCCACCTGCGCCTCCTCGGAGTATCGGGCCATCTCGAACCTATAGACCGCCTCCCCTCGAACCAATCGTATAAAATCCTTGGGGCCCCCACCACAATGACACTTAACTTTACGGCGCACCACTCCGATCTGCTCCGTGAACTCCGACCCATAGGCCGGGCTATCTCCGCACTGCACCTCTCCTCCACCAGGAAAACCTGTATAGTCGAGTCTCTCATGAAGGGGAAGCTCTTCTCACTACAACTAGGCCTCTTCTCCACGGAACAACTCCGCCAATTCGACGCCGCCCTCGGCACGGGTTACCGCAACGATGTGTCCGCCACAAAGTCCCTTCCGCGACAAGCCTTGCAGCGCCCCTTAGACCAACTTGGCATCGGCTTCCCCTCCATCCGGGCCAAAGCAGCCTCAATGGCAGCGGAACACGTAAGGAACACACTACCCGTAGCACGTAAGGAACACACGTACCCGGCCTAAGGGGGGACATGTACAGGGCCCACATCAAAGACACGGTCGCCAGATACGCCAAGTGGCCGGAGGAATGCACAGCATCCTCCCACTCCTACCCGGCACTGCGAAGCCTCACGCACATTCACCGCGACCTGCACCTCCACGTCACGGGGTACTCGTACGCCTTCGCCGACGACACACACCTCGCCACCTCCATCCGCGAGGCCTTCAACTACCGGCACGAGGCCACGAAGGCAGCAGCACGGACCAAACTCTCGGAACACCTACCCTCCGCTGATAGGACCGCCACGTACAAGCAATACAAAGCCAAACCTAAAACCGCGGCAATAATGCGCAGGATGGAACCGCTTTGGGCAGTCGGCCTTGAGACCTGGGGGGACGCCCTGGCAACCCACCGACGAAACGACGCCCCTATACACCGCCTCAAAACGGTCGCAGAAATTACCAGAGCCGCCCCCACCCACACCCCAGCCGCCATCAGATCCGCCCTTCCGAAGGCATTACATACCCTTTCGCAAATCCTCACCCTACCAAGAGGTACCGTACCCCCGCCGCGCTACCACTCCCCCGACACGCGTCGGCTCCCCGTGCACAACACATGGTTATCTGTCCTTCCGCGCACCGCATGCCGCCCACAACTCGGCCCGCCGGTCCTACACCCCCAGCGCGCCCCAGCCCAGGCCCGCACGGCCCAATTCCGCACGCAACACCTCACAGTCCACGCAACCCCCCTGCCAGCCAGCGACGTGACCCGCATCACCTCCACAGCCCGAGGACCAGATGGCGTCAACCAATACCTCGTCCACTGGGCCCCGGAAATCCTCAACCTTGCGGAAATCAACGCCCAAAAGCACATGGGCTTCATCCCGGCCTCGTGCATCATACCCATCACACAAGACTGCCTTCCGCCACGAGAAGTAAAAAACGCCGGTCGACGTCACTGTACCCACTGCCACCTCCGAGCTGCAGGCATTGTCTGGAACTGCCCAGTCACAGGGTGCCATAACGTGGTCCACCCCGCTTGCGTCCTCGCCACGGATGCCAGGTGTGCCAAATGCGTCCTTAAAAACAACCACAACGACACCACCCACCTTTTCGAGGTCCAATGGGAACCATCCTGGCAACTAGCCGAATCCATTATGGATACGAAATCCGGACCGCGCGCACTCAATGCAAGCCATCGCAATCGAACCAGACTCGAAACCCCGGAACCCCCCCCCGCTCAACCGGCCGCGTGGCACCCCCCCAAACACCAAGTGGAAATCAGACTCGCCACCATCAATCCGGACATGGACTCCCTGCCTACGGGGGAATTCTACTTCAGCGTCCGGGACACACACCAACTAGTGCTCCACAAGCCGGACGGCACAGCCTCCCATACCCTCGACCGCCGAAGGGTCGAACACCTCCACTTTCTCTTCAGACCGGACCGAACAAACAAGACGTTTGCATGGGAGGTTTATGCGCTCCTGGGCAGAGTGGGTACCCTTACGAGTGCCGACGACAATTCCAAACACCAAATCCGAAGAAACAAATGGGCCACAGATGACCGCTTTACACTGGCAATCATGACCGCCCTCCATGCCCGCACAGAACTTTTCAGCGACCCCCTTAACAAGTCGATCTATACCATAGTCAACAAGTCGACCTCCCAATACCATAGTATGTACCCCGAAGATGTAGTTTTTGGCGCTAGACCCCCCAACGACCTGTACTTGTGGGCTGAAACGTCCCTCGCCAACCCCGAATACGATGACAAATGTATGCTGAAAGCGGTGCAACACGCTCTCCGCAGCGTGCACGCTCAAAGGCACGAGTCTACCGCCACGGTGCTCATCCTCCCCGAGTGGTTAGACGCATCCTACAAGAAAGCTCATCTCGTTCCTCAACAACCCCTATCTGCAGAAATTATGCGAGCTCCCCGCGGACCTCACCAAATTCCGGTCCCCAGACCAACACACCGAGACAGCCCCGAACAAGGACCTCGGCACCACATGGCCAGTGGGAGTGTACTTGATGGCTTCCGCCCCCTACCTCGCAAACGTCAACGCAGCGGAAGCTTCGACCAAGATGTCGGCTGCCCTCCGGGTCTTGTACCCCGGCCGCACGCCGCACTTCCACCTTAACACCACCCAACGACCAATAGGCTCGGACGCAGCAAGAGCAGCAACATCATGCCCCCGTCTTCCGAGACCGCCTCGCGACTGGCGGATACCACCCGCCGCACAGGAACTCCGCCCATTGACGTCACCGATCCCGTCCATACAACTCCTAGAACGACGGCACGACCCGAAACGCTTTACATACACCGACGGCTCCCGCATCCACCGCGGCGGAGCGGTGGGAATCGGTGCCGGGGTCTACACGCCGGGCAATAAACCCATCGCAATGGGAGTGGACGCGGACAATATTCGCCGCACCATCACTAGAGCTGAACTGGCCGCCATATCGGTGGCACTCGAGTCTGACCTACCGAAGCACATCCTCTCAGATAGCGCAGTCTCCCTTCACCTAATAGAGCGCATGAGGTACCGGCCGGTCACGACGCCACGCTCACAAAATACTACTCGAACATATAGCACGCCAACTCCGACACCGAGCGGATTTGGGACTCCGAACCATCCTCCAGAAAGTCAAAGCCCATATTGGGGTCGAAGGCAACGAACAAGCCGACACCACCGCCGGCGAAGTAGCCAACGGGACAATCCCACCTGACACTATCGTAACCGTTGGCGCGACTCCCGAACCAACCGATCACGTGTGGCTGAACCCATGCCAAGGCGCGCCGACCACCACTCACACCCCCCACAACCTGAAAGCCGCCCTTCGGAAACACGCCAACGCTACAGTAGACTGCGACGCCTCCGACGAAACCCTGCACTCCCACCTCATAGACCAGGCGTTGGCCATACTGCTCCAAAAAAAAACAATCAACAGCAAGTCGCAATTGGTCGTCCGCAGCCTCCATTGTTTATCCATATATTACTCGCGAGAATAATCTCTCGCGCTAACAGCAATTATATCGCAGTAGCGCTTCGGGTACTTGTATGTAACACAATCGTTATTGCCAGGTCCCCCAGTCAGAGAGGCTGCTGGGTCAGGGTGCCATGAAATATCATCTGTCTCGGTCCAGTAGCGCACTTCATTTCGCATGCAATACTCGTCACAATTGACGCCAATTGAAGAAAAGAAAATCAACACGGGAAGCGGGTAGTATTTGTAGCAGTAAGAGCGGTTCATATGAGTGGGAGTGGAATCACAGTTTGTTTTACCTCTCCATATGCAGGAAGATAGGAGAGACGGTCTCAAGGGCATGCGCCGAGGTCATGCTGCATAGGTGGTAGGTCTAGAGTTAAGACATTGATCAAGCTTGATTTTGTGTTATACCTTAATTGTATACGCGGCATTATATGCTTGGGCGGCAGCCCGCTGCAATGAACAAAGGCAATGAATTCGACTAATGGTTGCAGCCCACTCTTCACCAGCCAGCCAGTAGCCCATTAGCGTACCAAGCTGCTATTCCTGGCCCTCTGACGTAAGGCCACTGGAGGCCATGATGTGTTGTTGCATCAACTTTGTGCTTCCTTTGCTAATCTCCACCTCAGTCAACCTGTGCATGACAAAGTACATGCTGATCTTAGCCTGCAGCGCATACACTCAGGGGGGTAAATGTGTCACTACTAGTTTTATACAGCAAAATAATACAGATCGGATGAATGCAATCCAAAATCGGCAACATTGTGATGTGTGTGTGTGTGTGTGTGTGTGCACCTTTTCAACTCGCCATAATTAAAATCGCAGCAGTACTCCGACCGCACCTGCAATCAAAGCGAAAGCATTGCAATCAGGGATAAATCATATAGCCAAAATAAGTGCCAAGTGACAGTGAGTCGCCTATTGAGCCCATGTAGCAGCGGCCAAGCTTTGGCAATGTGTTATTCTCAGAAATGTTGGCCACATCCAGCGATTTGCGTTGGCGTGGTCCTGCTGCACATAAGCGCACGATATCGCACGCCCGCGCACACCACCTTCACTGACCTCAAGGATACGCAAAGACAGGCGAGGATTCTCCTGAAGCAGAGCCTCAAGCCACTCGTCGCCATCTCCAAGCGGGACTTCCTCCATGGCGCGCCGCAGGTCGCTGTAGTCCGGCGATTGCACACTCCCGTCCATGCCCGTCGCCTGACCGGGTAAGCCATGAGAATCAGCCAAAGCATGAATCATTCCGAGCAACACTTGGTTTAACATCGGAAATATGGGCCTGTTCTACCTGAGGTGCAAAGCCACCGTCATTTCCGAGCCCCTCAAGCTGCGCCTGAACTATGCGGATGGCAACAAAGGTGAAGAGGCGCTTAAGATAGTCAGCTCCTTTGGACTCGGGAGACTGGCCATTCAGGCCATCGGCCGGCACGAACATCTTGGCATGTACTGCGGTGCTGTGCCTCCTCCGGATGGCATGCCGCGTGTGGAAAGCTGCGTGCGCCGCTGATTTGAATGCCCCTGCATACTGAGCATGCCTTACAACATCACACGAGGCTAATAGGTTGACGCAAGGCCCTCGTTTCTGCAAGCACATAGCCAAGCCGGGCATGCTGAAACAAGGCTCAACCGCACGGGGCGGACGGGGGCTGGTCGGGCCACGTCGCCAGGTGCCGCGTGGCCAGCGAAAGGATCGCCCACTTGTTTTACTTTTGCGATACCGCCACGAGAGACGGGAATGACGGCGCGCGCGAGGGATCGTTGCTGGGGCCGATAGTGGAGACGAGAGCGGGCGCTGTAAGGCTCCACGGGTAGCAGTCGGGCTTTCGTAGTCGACACAATACGACGAGCAGGACGGGCGGAGAACACTGGATGAGAACACTCGACTACATCCCCGTTTGTATGAGTTCCATGGTCGGTCCGACCATCAGACCCGGGAACTTATGCTGACTAGGGCGCTCAGTGGCAGAGCGAGTGACTACGAGTATGTAAGTCGGCGGCTCGAGACCGGCCGGGCCGTGAGAGCTTAGTCGTCACTGCATGTTCGTACCGGTACTGTCTCATCTCGTAACAAAGACGCAGTGATTCGGTACCGGGGTACGTCGCGAATTGAATGAGGACCTGAAAAATGGGCCAACGCGCGGATAGGCGGGCTGGTCCCAGCTCGCCTAGGCCGTCTGTCCGGATTACGAGTACCTGTACACGTAATACCGGCAAAACCTTTAACAAGGTACATCCCTTGTCCGCTCGGTAGAGCGGTCGTCTCGTATGCGAGAGACCCGGGTTCGATTCCTGGCCGATGCATTTCGGCAATATCGGCCCGGCGTGTCCCGGGTTTACCCGGTTGATGCATTAGCCCTTCGGGGTGCGAATGAGGCAATGGTCTTTGGGCTATGCCAGACCTACGACTGCAGTTGGCGCACGAGGTCAAATGCTGGGGCGGCTTCGGCCGATGTCCCGGGGCGAACTTTACCTTTTAACACTGGATGAGGAAGGCGTGTGCGGAAATGGCCAATGACAACCGATGAATAGCGAACCGTATCCCAAGATTTCAAATATATCGCCGCCCAATTTATGGGCTGCTGGCGGTGCCGACGGCGGGCGCCGATGGTCGACACAGCGTAGTCGCATTCACGTCGATCACCGCTCAGCAGCACAGACGCGCCACGTTGCCACTAGCACCGCATCCCTGTCACCTGTCTCCAGAAGAAACAGTCGCAGACACGATACAATTTAAACATACCCCCTTCCTCCGCTGCCTTGTGACGTAGCTCAAGGTGGAGTTCCAGCCGCCGCAATGAGCTGCCCTGCCTCCACCGCCGTCATGCGCGCCGCCGCTGTGCCGTTGGTGCCCGCCAGTCGATGCCCATCAGCTGCGGCGGCCCGAAGCTGCACATTGCGGCTGCAAAGGCCGCTGACGGGTGGCGGCCTTAAGCGCGCTGCAGCCTGCGGGAGCCGTCCTCTCGCATCTGGGGAAAGGGCAAGGGGTGGGCTTTCGCTGGCGAGGGCCAAGGGGGCGCAGGGACGGGAGAAGCAACCGCTGGACGACGTCGACGAGGGGCTCATTGGGGCCATCGGCACCTGGGCAACCTGGGCTTGCCTGTTGGCCTACACGTTCTATTTCGCACCCAATCAGGTGAGAATGAAAAAAAACAGTTGCCACTACACACGCATTTTGTCTGTCTCTGTCTCTCATCTCTCTCTGAGACTCCTTCAGTCCGCCTCTGCGTCCCTGGCACACAGTTTGTGCTTTTGCCGCGCAGCTGATTGCGATGTGCATCTTGTTGCATGCACTTTTATTGATCTACCCGGCATCCTGTGAACCATGTCCTCATGCGCGTACTTGCGATATTGCGCCAGACACCGCTCCGGGACTCGTACTTCTTGGAAAAGCTGCTCCTGCAAGGAAGTGACGACGGCGTTCAGCTCAACGTGATTTTCACCTCGGTGGTAGCGCTCACCGGCGGCGTGTTCCCTGCCATCTACACCTCCCTGCTGACGCCCTCCGCAAAGAATGGCAACTGGGTGCCTGCTTGGCCCTTCCTCTTGGCATCCGTCTTCACGGGGTCCATCGGGCTTCTGCCTTACTTTGCGCTGTGGGAGCCGGCGAAGGACAAACCAAAGGTAACCCGCTCATTGCCAGCATGCCGTTGGAGTGGGCATGCAGTACCAACCCTGACATCTTACCCCGCCTTCCGGCCTCCCAGGTCCCACCTCCAGCCGACCAGCTGAATGCTGTCACTCGTGTCACGGAGTCGCCCTTCTTTGCGGCGGTGCTGCTATTGGCCTCCAGCGGGCTGCTGTACCGCATTGGCAGCGCCGGGCCGGGCCTATGGTATCAGTTCGGCCGCTTGTGGGAGGAGTCGCGCCTCGTGCACGTTGCCACTCTCGACTTCCTCGTGCTTACGTTCGCCACGCCCTTTTGGATGTACAACGATGCAACGGCCCGTGGCTTCAAGCAGCAGGGCCTCCTGCCCCTGCTGATCGCCCTCCCGGGTGTCGGCCCTGGTGAGCGCGACCCCCTGCCTGAGTTTGCAGACCGAGCTGGTCATTGTTCATAGAGGAGGGAGGGGGGCGGGATCCCACTGAGGCATTCCCATTGTGCCGCTGATTGCCACAGCTATCTACCTGCTTCTGCGCCCTCGGAGCAGCGCCAGCGAGTAGCCGCAAGCGCCGTGTTGTGCGACTGTGATTCCACATGTCCACTGCGGCATCACTGCGGGGCGTTTTGGCTTCTTGAGATCACGCCTGTAAGATGAGACTCTCCTGGGCTCCGTTTGGAGAGTTTGGAGCGCTTTGGTGATATCGAATCAAGGCGGCTACTATGAGCGGGGGAGTGTTGTGCTGTCGTGTAATGCACGCCCTTGCCTGCTGAGGATGGCACCATTGTAATGGCGGTACATTGGCATGTACATGATAGTGTATGCTGGTGCTCCCAGGCAACTGAAAAAGTGGACATACTCTCTCGGCCCTGAGAACCCATGATGGTACGGTCTAATCACCGTGAACTCATTCAACTCAAAGCCACTGTTATTTTACTTATATGATTATACTAGCAAAGTACCTGCTTAGCAGCCGTCACTAGCTAGTGGTCACCACGCACCAGCGCAGCTACCTGCAGTCACGTACTCGTATAGTCAACTCGTTCCCACCGCCACGGAGATTGGCGGGCGGCTTTCCAAAATCCGGGATACAAATGCATCAATCAATACAGCGCTAAAGGGTACCAGGTAGTCGCGACCCGGGTAGCGACTAAGGATTACTACGGTTTGGAAGGGGGGGGGGGGGGGGGGGGGGGGCGGCCCGGGACAGGGCTACGAGGTGGGTTGCTCAATCAGGTATTCAAAACTTTTGCGAGGCGAGCCCCGGGACTTGATTTAAGCGTCGATTCCAGCGAAATTGGCAAATGTACCTGTAACCCTTATCGGTAGGTCGCTCAGTCGCTGTAGATCAACGATTAAAATCAAGTACCCGCCCTGGTACCGGGGAATTAAATTAAGTTTAGAAGTTATTCACATATATATAATTACATGATATATCCGAGCCCACCTCGTACAGGTATCGGAACTACGATTATATAATCCTTACTATACAGTCGCCACGCGCGCGGCGGCGCGCTGTCGCCGCGCTGCTAGCCGCCGCCGGCGGTTGCGCCAGTAGCCGGCCAACCCCGACTCCCTGAGCAGCCAGCCCAGGCTGGCGAGACCGGGGCGGGCGGGGCCAGCAGGAGGTCAAGCAACAGCCGGACTATGTACGGTACCAGGTAGCCGGACTACGTAGCGAGACAGCTGCGCGGCCGCTACCAGAAGTTTCGCTGTTGCTCAAGAGTGGCAGGACCGCACAGATACTCAGTGAGATGGGCCGCGGAAGGGGTCGCGGCGGGCGCGGGGGTTCTAGTGCGAAGCGCGCCCCGCACGTGTGTGAGGAGGAAGAGGAGTATTTGAGAACCTTGGGTGAGCGCGGGCATACCTCCCCCCGCGGGCTCCGGCAGCAGCACATACCTTCAAGCGCTTTTCGAAACAACGCCGTTCAGGCCTGGCTTTGCCCCATCCCGATGCAGCGTTCGGCGTGCCAATAATATGTTTTCTGAGCGGGTGGACTCGTAACGCCGTGCGCCGCGAAAGCCGAGACAGCTCGCGCGTGGCCGGTGGGATATGCATTATTAAATTCTTACCTGCTTGGCGCGCTTTCGCAGGCGGGCAGGACCCGCGCGCTGGGCGGATGCCCAGCGACAGCGAGGACAGCGAGGAGGAGGGCGAGAGGATCGGACCCGTGGATCACGAGCCGGTGATCGCGCGGCAGCGCGGCGGCGGGCAGGTGCAAATCCCCGCACCTCGGGGGCTGGCAGAGAGGCGGGGGGTTGTACTGTTCTACTGCGCCAGGGGGATTCACGGCGCGCACGCCCGGGCTCGAGTGTGGGTGAGAGTGTGTGTGGTCTCTAGCTCACTGGCAGCTGATCACCCCCCCCCCCCCCCCCCCCCCCCTCCGCTCTCAGAACGCCAACGTGGGGATGCTGCCGCCCAGCGACAGCGAGAGCGGCAGCAGCAGTGACGAAGGTGAGCGGGCCCTGTGCCGCTGCTGCCCTGTTCTACACGCGGGTGTCAAGGTGGCATAGCAACCAGGGTTTCATATGCTTTTACGCCTGGAGGGAAGGGAAGACGCGCTGAAAATGTGTCTTGTTGCTGTGCAGAGGTCGCGCCTCAGCAGGTCGCCCCAGTTGAAGCACCCCCCAGGTGAGATCAGCCCCACGGACCCCCCTCCCCCCCACGAGGTTCTCCTCTCTCTTGTGCCTCGGTCGTTCCCTTTTGCTTGGCTCACAGTCCACCCCACTGGGTTGAACCGACAGGCGCAAGCAGGCGGAGGGCGAGCCTGATCCGGAGCAGGTGCGCAAGGACATCGAGCGGCTGCAGATGATCAAGGACAGGCGCGAGAAGGAGCGGCAGGCGCGCATCGCCAAGGAGGGCTGGGACCGCTTTGCGCCGGTGTCGGAGACCAACAAGCCCCCCGGCGGCGCCCCCACCCGCCCGGCTGACGAGTAGGCGGATGGAATCGACGGCCCCCTCCGCACACCCCCGGCGGTGCTGCTCCGGCGCACTGTGTAATCTGCACAACTGCTATGTAATTCGTACATGCTGTACGCAACTGCCCATGCACTGCATTGGCAGCGGTCATGAGGCCATGCGGCTCGCATGCGGGTGCGGTGCGGGGTCGCAGACGGTTATGGATTGCCGCATGTGGCTCTCCCTGGTTGGAACCCACTGACTGGCTGCTATATGGTATGGAATCCGCTCGACGGGTATGCTCTCCGATCGCGAGACGTGAGATGACATCAAGCTCAGGTTCCACCAGATCCGCCAACTGAACCCACATCCGGCTGCCAGGAAGTCACAGGTGGTTGTGGCCGGGCCCCTGTCTGATATGTATACAGCAAAGTACTCCGACTGACGCGGTCGTGTACATGTCCTATTGAAAATGCTTCCGGGGTGTTACCGACGTTGAGGGGCGGGTGAGTGCGCCTGGCTGCCTGGCAAGTGGGCGATGCGTCGGTAGGTGCGAGACGCCGATGGCAGTAAGAGGTGCGTGGCATTACAGCGCGTCGCGTAGACGAGGACGGAAAGGGGGGAGATGGGATGGCGTGGGTGGGGGGGGGGGGGGGGGGGGGCGCATCGAGGTCGGCCGGCCGCCTCACTGGCCGCCAAAGCGCTGCATGTATTGGTAATCCACGTAGCCGCCGCCGCCGGGAGGCATCTGCCGCATGCCGCGGTTGCCCTGCGCCGGAGACCCGGGACCCTGCTGCTGCTGCTGCTGCTGCTGCTGCATGTACAGCTGTGGCGGCAGCCCGCGCGCGCCCTCGTAGCCGTGGGGCATCTGGCCGCCGCCCTGGCCGCTCCAGGGGCCCCACATCTGGCCGCCGCCCATGCCATCTTGCCGGCCCATGCCGCCAGAGTAGTGCACCTGCGCGGAGGCAAGGAAATGGGGACAGTGGGGACATGTCAGCCACTGCAGCGGCAGAGGGTGGGCAAGTCGGCACCCCACCGACACACCGTAGAACTAAATACAGTTCGCGGGGCCAACAAATAATGAATTGTTTTGCACCTTCGCGTCGGATATTTCGTGCCATATTCGTGCTTTAATCTGAATTATTTCTCCAGTGTAATAGTTTTTTCCTCTTCGCGAGGGGTCGAAAACGTTGTTTATCAGCAGACCGTTTGTGTTTGCACGGTACATGCAACAGACATCAACACGGCTAAGTACTAATGGGATGTACGGTCACTCGGGGACTGCAGCTGGGCTCCAAGGATAGGCCACAGCGGCCAGGGCTTTCCATATGTTGAACTGTCCTGAGAACGGAACTATGCCCCACCATGCGTAATGTGTACCGTACCATCTGCCGTACTTGGGCTGGCACGTCCCAAAAATAATGCCCAGTCTTGCCACATCGCCTTCATGCGGTACGTCTGTGGGGTGTTCGTTGTGAGCTGTGACACGGGTACAGGCTGGCCCATTCATGGTTTTAGTCCATGGTTTCTCTCCAGGTACGGGGTGCATATGCAAATGGCGATCAATGCATATCAAGCACACCCTGTAAAAGGTGAAAGGCCAACACGTATCTTCCTTCGCCCATGGCCGGGCGCGGGCGCGGGCGCGGGCGCGGTGATGAGAGCTCTGGTCTATCGGCCAAGAGGCCAGGCATCGTAGTAGACGGAACTACAGCGGAACGATAGCGCGTGTTCCTATGCGCTCCTATGCGGTGCATGCAGCCCCAGCTTGGCACTGGCAGTACAGGACCCTATTCGGGCGTCAGCATCTGTACCGCTAGACATGGAAACACAGAGTCGCTGGGTTGCAAGGATGACGCGGTGGGCTCCGGGCGCACCTGCTGCGGTGCGCTCATCCCGCCGTGGCCCATCACCCAGCCCATGCCGTCGCCCTGCTGGCCGGCGCCGTGCAGGCCCTGCAGGCCCTGCTGCTGCTGCTGCTGCTGCTGCGCCGCCATCTGCGCCGCCATGCCCGGCGGCAGGCCCATGCCGGACTGCGGCGACTGCGACAAGCCACCCACCTGGAAGTGCTGCCCGGGCGACAGCTGCCGCTGGAACATGTCCTGCCCGTGGAACATCTGCGGACTCACCATGCGCTGCGAGCCGGGCTGCAGCTGCGGGCGCGGGGCGTACTCGGACCCCTGCAGCTGCGGGGGCTCCACGTACCCGGGGCGCCCCGCCCAGCCGGCCTCCCGCCGGCCCATCTGGCCCTGCAGCGCCTCGGTCGGCATCACCTGCGGCTGCGAGCCCAGGCGCTGCAGGCGCTCCGCCTCGGCGCCGCCGCCCTCCCCCTCCCGGCCCTCCTCCTCCGACAGCGCCAGCTCGTCCAGGTCGCCGAGGCACTCCAGCCCCGCCATCGCTCCCGCTTCCTCCGCAGCGGCCGCCTTTGGCCGCGCCTCCTTCTGCACGGGCGCCGCGAGCGCCGCCTGCTTGGCGGCGCGGTCCGATGCCTCGGCCAGCGCCTCCGTGGGCCGCTTGAGCGGCGCCCTCTTGGCCGTGGGCGCCTCCCTGGGCGGGGCCGCCACCGGCGGCGGGGCGGCGGTGCGGCGGATGGACGGGATGCCGCAGCCGTCCAGCGAGCCGGCCACCAGGCCCGCGACAAACTGGCGGACGCCGCCCACCACCGTGCGCACCGTGCTGCGGCTCACGGGCGACCCGTCCAGGCGCAGCGCGTGGTCCGCGCCCTGCAGGTGCCAGCAGAGGGTGAGAGCGCGGACGGATTACCATGCCCCAAAGACAATGACTTGCCACAAAAACCACCAAGGCGGAGATTACGCGCTGTATTCCTGCCGGTTTCGCATAGTTTCTAGGTCAACGGACCTATTCCCAAAGAAGTCCAGAAAGACATAATCAAAAGGCAATACAGGTTTTGCCGCGAGTACGCTAAGGGACGCGCAAGGGGGGGGAGGGGGGGGGGAAGGGGGGCAGACATATCAGGGCTTGTGGGATGCAGTGCAGACATAATTATGTCGATCGTCTAACCTCACCCTAGATTTCCTTCAAACCCTAGCAGACTGCCCCGCAGACCCGCAATATTTGTTGTTCCGGCTGCTCTGCAGGGATCGCTCAATCAAATTACCCGGCGTCCCCAGGTGTTGATGAGCCGAGTCCCAACTATGTTCTGCCTCGCTACTTCCTTGAGTCATCGCGACTTTTCTTGGGCATGGGATGGGGGGGGGGGGGGGGGGGGGGGGACCTTGAGGTGCAGCATGCGCACGTCGCACGAGGCCATGCCCCCCGCCAGCTCCACCACTGCCGGGAACGGCGCCCCCTCGTCCTTGTCGGGCTGCACCAGCAGTACGGGCGGCCGCAGGTGCACCAGCATGGAGTCCTGCATGAGGATGGCGGGCGCGTCAGCGGGGGGGAATACATGGACGATTGACATGGAGCAACCAAGGGTAATGGCTTCCAAATCCTGCATCGTTCTCATCCAAAACCCCCAAGTTGCTCAAGAGACCATGTAAAGAGCACTGCAACCACGCTTCGGGTTCCCAATGATCTATGTTTTCCTCTTGCGACCGATGAACCACTGCATTCAGCTGGCAATGGAACCACAAGTGCAGGCGCAGGTTCAACCGTGCAGTTGCCCCTTGCGTTCTGACTGAGCGGAAGGGAGGGGGGGGGGGGGGGGGGGGGTATACCATCCGGCTGTCCAGCGCCATCTTGCCGGGCTTGGGCCCACCCAGCTGGGACATCTCGTGCTGCATTGCATGAGGGTTGGCAGCCGTGAGCTGGATGCGCGTTAGCGTCAGGCGAGGGTGAGGGGGATGAGAGCGGGGCATGCCTGCAGCGGGTACGAGATGAGGCAGTATCCCGCGACAATGTCAGTCGCGAGCAGCCCCGAGCGGCACAGCGCCAGGTTCCCCACGCTGTAGCCTGTGCAGAGGGTGCACCAGGAGCGGGGGGCCGCAGGGGGGTGGGGGGGTTCAGCACAGCAGGGCAGTTGGCAAGGGGGAATGGGGATGGGGTAAGGGGAGGTCCGTCAATGAGGCGCTGGGTTGTATGTGTGGATTCTGGGGCGCACCGATGAGTACCCACTGCCGGACGCTGGCTGCGTAGGGCGCGGATACCGCGGCCTCGAAGACGCGATGCATGGCGTTTCCCGCCGGGATACCGCTGGCCTCGTGCGGGCTGCGCACCACGAGGTGGCCCGCCTTGGCGAGGGTGACTGCCAGCCGCCCCATCAACGTGTCGCTGCCGGGTTTCGCCTGGGAGGCGCCTGGCACGATGAACACGCCCAGCGGCGACACCTGCGCAAGGGGGGGGGGGGGGGGGGGTGAGGGGGTTGCCGTGGGTGAAGACCGGGCGCATCCCGGGGTGAGTGACGCTTGCAGGCCAGGGGCGTTTCCGAAGTGGGAAGGTGAGCCCTGGGGGGGGGGGGGGGGGGGGCAACCTGGTTGGACTCCGACCAGCTCCCCGGTAGTAGGAAGCACGCCTCGGCGACGTTGTGTTTTCCTGCCACCTGCTCCCGGCCGGCACAGGCAAGGGCGGGGAAAGTGCGCAAGGCGCGGGTGTCAGGGCGCGTCCCTGTCTGTCTTTTCGCAGACCGCACTAGGCAACTGCGCTGGATTGGCAGGTGGGAGGAGGGGGGGGGGGGGGTTCCCACCTCGACATCCACCTTCAGTTGCATGCAGTTCGCACCCTCGACGATGGACGTCTGCTTGCGCTTGGCGTACGCCAACGCCCCGCTGTTGGTGCCCCACGCAAAGCGCACCATTCTGGCGGGGAGTGCTACTGCGGGGGCGTCCCGCCCGCCGGCTCGCCCAGCAGGTAGCGCTGTGCGGCCCAGCACGCGGAGCACGAGCGGCGTGAGTGTCGCGCCCTCGCTCCCCGATCCCGCCCCACGCTCTTTGACCCGACTCGCCCGCCGCGTAGAGAAAGAACCGCCTTTTGCGTCCAGGTGCCGCCCCACCACGTGCTGCCCTAGCTATGCTGGGCGGTGCGGCGGATGCGCGGGCCGGCCAGCTGAGGCTCCTCGCGGCGCCTGCGAGTGGGCGGTGCCCCAAAAGACAGCGAGCTCGGTTGCTCGGCGGCCGTTTCGCCGAATTCTGAAATTGCCGTCCTCGTATGGACATGCGCCGGTTCACGCGCGCGACTGCCATGCTGAACCTTGAGTTCAGTATACGAGACACAGTGCCAAGTACTGAAACAGCGTCCATGATTTGCCAGCATCAGCAATATTGTCTGGACAAAACCGACATTCGTCCGGAAGCATGCTGTACATCATCTCCATGTGTGTTGAGCTTCAGGATGTAAATAGGATATACTACATATTTACAACGATATAAATACGATGTTATAGGCATCTTCAAAAACGGGTACGGGAGTTGACCGTCGTTAGTTCTGAAGTCAGTCTACGCGCAGCCGCGCGGGCGCTGGGCGGGCCCGGCACGGGCGGGGGACAGCACCTTCGGGACGACACTTGCTCACCCTCGTCCGCCGCCAGCGTTCGCCAGGTCCCTCCACCGACTAGCACGCCCCTGCCAGCCCTTCCCTCTGAGCCCCGTTGCGCTGTTGTGATTTGCCTCCAACGCCCGCCCTCCGCACTCAACACTCCGCGCGCGCGACCGGCGCCATGGGGTTCCGGCAGGCAGAGGAGGTCCGGCCTGCCCCACCCCACCCCACCCCACTTGTGCCCCATTGCTGAAGCAACCCCAGCACCCCCCTCGCACCCTTATTGTCCCCTCTTCCCCCTCCACCTCCATCTTGCGTCCTCTGATGAAGGAGCCGCTCAGCGTGTCCGCTCGCGCGTGCACCCCCCAGGCCTCGTCCCGAGTGTGTTCCTCTGCGGCTGGCTAGGCTGATCCCCCCCCCCCCCCCCCCCCCCCCCCCCACCGCCCCCGTTTGTTGTGCACGGGGATCTCGGCGCAGATAACGCTACCGCTACGCTTCCTCACGCTCACGGCGCACCTGGTGGCCGTGCTGTGCATTGTGCTAGACCTGGTGAGGCCGCTGGGTCCCCTCGCAGCCCGGGGGCTTGCGCACACCAATCTCCAAACCCCCGGAAAAGGAGCATGGGAGGCAGAGGGGGAGCAGTGTGTGTGTGGGGGTGGGGGGGGGCGCGGAGGGTGGGGGTGGGCGGGGAGCGAATGGAGCGCTGGCAGGGCGGGTCCAGGGCTAGTGGCTGACGCGACTGCTGGCCTACGCTGGGGTGTTGTCTGGCGCCGTCAGGACCGGACAGCGGCGCGGATAGCGGAGACGCCGGCGGACCTCAGCGGCATCTCGCGAGTGTGAGAGCGCTACCCACCCACCCCCCTCCCATTGACCCATCCACCAAACAACAACACGCGTACACCCAAGCATGTTGCCATTCGTCATGTCAACGCAACCGGCGGATGGAGCTGTGTTGGCGCTAATGTGACGCTTGCTGGAAGGCGGGCGAGCTAAGGGTGGCTGCCGGCATGACGCAGGCTGGAGCCGCTGGCGTACACCGCGATGGCGACGCTGCTGGTGGAGGTGGTGGGACTGTTTGCGGGCGCCACCATCTTCAATCGTGGCCTCACGTGCCTCTACATCCTGTTGCACTTCATCGGCGCCATCCTGACCGGCCTCTTTGTGGAGCAGGTCCCCCCCCCCCCCCCCCCCCCCCCCCCCCCCCCCCCAACTGCCCTTGCGCCTCATATCGCTCAGCATCTCAGCGCATGGCGTCGCTGTGGCGACTGAGCGTGGGCGCCCGCGGTGCCGCAGAGGTGGGGCCTCGACGCCTTCATCGCCATCTTCACCATCTTCAACGCGCTGCCCTGCACACTGGAGCTGCTCTGCAGCAGCTGGTACCTCAAGGGCCGCCTGCAGGAGTACCGCAAGTGACGCACCGCCGCCAGGTGAGCTTTCCTCCATTATCCATAAACCACCTGCCATGCTCGCCGACCCCCACGCACACACACACACACACCCCGCTGGCTGTATGCCGCTCCTGGAGGCTGCTTCCTGACATGGCCTCTCCTCCTTCACCCCTCCCCCTCCCCACCCAAGCGTTGCTCAACCCTGCAGAGGGTGCCGGCGCGAGCGGGGAGGGGGCTGGGGGTTCAGGAGGCGCCGTCCACTTGTAAATTGTCGATTCGCAATTCTGTTCTCTGTCTACCCCCCCCCCCCCCACCCCCACCCCCACCCTCCTGCCGTGCCCATTGCTGCACGGAGGGGGCGTGTGTGAGTGTGATGAAGAGCGGGAGTTTTTGGGGGGGGGAGCTGGGTGCCATTCACCACCCACAGGCAGCGCGCTTGGTGGCGCTGTCAGTGCGCGCGTGCGGCCTGGCAGCAATGGATCGCGGCAGGGGTACGCTCGCAGGGCGCGATGCGCCGCCTCCCACACGTAGACAGACAGGGCATTGTGATGCGGGCACGCGCAGCGGGAGGTGGGTGGGTGGCCGCACCCAGCAGGTTGGGGGGGGGGGGGGGGGGGGGGGGCAGTCCACGGATCAACGCAGTGGCCCGCATACTTCTGCCCCCGAGCGCCGCCGCGGCAATAAGAGCACCCCGAATAAGAATCTGCCCCGCCTGGCAATTCCATTCTGGACAAATCCACAGCGTGACTATAAGGAATGTTCTTGTAGGACGCACGCAAGCCCAATCTGAGGCTTACAAATGGTAAGGGTTCTTAAGGGTAAGGGTTCGGTGGAAACGCTCTGTGCCTGGAACATTTCTTACTTTTCCAGGTGTGAATTACTACTAGGTGATTACCCGGAAGCGGATGGGGTGGCACACTCTTTACTGAATCGTTTCCATGTTGATTACCCGTAGTTATCTGTGCAGTTTGACTGACGACGGGGCCATCCGTACAGACGGCCGGGTTTCTACTTAGGGACTAATAGTAACGGTTTATGCACCCCGTCGGCCTCTGATGCTGGCCGCGCTGACCCTGGCGGCGGTGCACATCTCTCATCACGTCAACCACTGCTTGTGCTTCAAGCCTCAGTGATGACGGTCTAGTATTAATTACTGGTAATCAAGGCTGGGTAATTACTAGGTGCATAACTCCGGAGTTATTGCATAAGCATATGGCATGGCGTAGTTAGTTGTGCTATTTCATGCCTGCTTCGAAATTATCGAAAACCTTCTATAAATGGGCAGAAGTGAGGGCTTAAGCCCGACTCTCCGTGCTCCAGGCAAATCGTTTCGATGACGCATAGATCTCGTGTATTATTCGTGTATAGACCCACGCCACTGATCTGTCGCCCTGCCGACACCGCCGCGGGCGGCCATCGCGCTTTGGCAGTGGATGCCGGCGCCGGCCGGGGAACGTCGCCGCACCACGTCTCCAGTACGCGGGCTCGCACCCCGTGACACCTACCAGCACCACCCGTCGGCAATGTGCGCATATGGTTCCCGGATCATCGTCGTTATCTCGCTGCACACTAGCGACACTGCTCGCCTATACTGCGATATTGCCGAATCGGCTCGAATCGTGCTGCCCCAATCGTGCCTTACGTGATACTGCCGAATCGTGCTCGAATCGTGCCTTACCGCCGAGCGCGAGATGGCCGTTGCTCAGGCTCCCTTGATCGCATCAAAATGTGATACACTGGTGTTACAAAAACCCCAAGCATATGTACTGTGCTGACTGCAATACACATGCCGCCATCATGTTGTTTGCTGCGACATCTCTCTGCTAACGTCCTGCCACTCCATGCTGCATTTGCGCGTGCCGTTGTGTTTGTCTTGCAATGTGCTGCTTGTATGTATATATATTACACCTGCAAGTATGTATGTATGTATACATCGTCTATAGATGTAATACAACATACATACAATATGTTGTAGACTACTACATGATGACATGATATGCAGTAATAGTAACATGCATTACATCACCTGCTGCTTCTCCCACCAATTTATGGTATATAGATAAATGTACATATATAGACTACTACCTACACAATACACACAGCGTATACACTACAAAACTGCATAGATGCTGCATAAATGTATTAACTATGGCATAGTTACTCGTGCCTTATGCCTTATCCGCAGTGTTGGTATGCTCATAGTTACGCCATAATTATTTTTTTGCGCCAGGCACAACAAAACTATGCGCTTATGCCATAGATACTTTGTAATGACATAACCACCCTGCAGCCCACTTGGGCACGACCCTGGTAATTACCATGATAATCAACAGCCTTTGTTGATTACCGGGGCGACTCTGGGGCCGACCAGGGGCCGGCTCGTAATATCAGGTGGTAATTATACGGGCTAACTACCGAAATAGGTTTCCACCGAATACTGGTTCTTACAGCTGCGTCGGCACCCATACACGCATCGGGCCACCACATCTGTATACCCCTCCGGCAAAGGGCGGGCGAACGAAAGAGAAATAACACAGAAATATACACCGGGGTAAACCGAGAAAAATGATGGAATTTCATCACAACGAATATACTCTGCTTGGTAATATATATTTTCGTCTGCTATTCGTTGAAACAGCTGCAATTTGCCCTCCTGCAAAAACCGAAGCCTTTATTAGGATTCCGTTAATGGTCTGTTTCGTTGACTTTGGAGCTGTGGTGACAGTGGCGGCGAAATACAACTGTTATTGGAAGGGGCGGCGCGGCCGCGCGCGGCGCGCGCTCTCCGCTTTCCGCGGCGTTACGAATAATTTAACTAATTATGGTAACGCCTCCCGACAGCTGCTGGGACAGCTGAACCAGCGGAAGAAGCGTCGCCCTCCAACGGGCAAACAACCGCAGCAGAGACGGAAGAGGAAGATCAAGCCACTAGGTCAGGGTGTAGTGGGCCGCAGCCCTCCTGCAAAAGCCGAACCCTTTACTAGGATTCCGTGAATAAGCTGTGTGGGGACCTTCTTGATATGGAATCCGGCACGCGCGCCGGCTCACCTGCCATATAAGGATTGCTCCTGTACTGGACGGAGCCCGGCACGCGTTGTCAATTCCAATTACACGTGGTGCAACAGCGCCACAAACTTTGGAGCGTGGCTAGCCTACAATTTTAAAATTCCGCAGGTATTCGTAGCCCAGCGACGTGCTGTCGATACCAGAGCGCTGCACTGTCTCTGTCGTGGCGGGGCGTTGGGGCTGAGGCCGGCCTGACTGGGAACAATCACTGTGGTCGCGAATGGCGCCCTTTGATTCGATTCTAACTCGAGGCGCGGGGCAGCCCACTTACTTATATTAGTGCTTGTCGTTGTGCAGGTTCTTGTGCATCCGCTGCAGCCCGTACCACACCGCCACCGCCACCGCCGGCATGGCGGCGCCCAGCAGCGCCTCCGGGCTGACAGGCAGCAGCCCCCCCGCCGCGAGCCCCTTGAGCCCGTAGCCCAGCACCCCGAGCGTGTAGTACGTGACCGGCCCCACCGACAGCCCCTCCACCGTCTCCTGCAGCTTCACCTGCAGCTCCGACCGCCGCGCCATCTGCTCCAGCAGCTGTACGTTCTGCGCCTCCTGGTTGATTTCCACGCGCGTGCGCAGCAGGTTGGTGGAGCGCTGCAGCGACAGCATCACTGTCTCCAGGCGCGCTGCGCGGCGAGGGAAGAGAAGGCCTGTGTATCAGCGCTAGTGCTCCAGTACCAGGCTAAAGGACAGTGGCATCATTAGGTTGATTCTTATACCGGAATTCTATTGGTCATGTTCGTAAAAATAATTAGGAATTAAGTGATGATTAGGAACTAGCATCAATAGAGCCACGATTAAACCACACGGGTGCCGATGCGGTGATAATGCCAGTGCAAATAGGAAACTGCCCTGTCTGTAAGAGATCACATGTAAACGAAACCATAGCGGAACTATAGTGATTGTTTGTATGTTATGGGTTGCTCGCAAAGGGCAACTCCAGGCTTCTAACAAAGGTTCCTAGAGGTGCGCCGGCGCCCGTAGCGTGTTGCAATCACTCCCGGTAGGAGAATGGACTCCTCAATATATCGACATATATGTACATACATAATATAAGAATATAACACCAACATATACATACATCGATATTATGAGAGGAGTCGATTCTCCTACTGGGAATACAGATTGTCTGTGCTATCAATTCATTGTGTGTACACTTATGGGTGAAGGTGGTCTCCCTCCCTCCCTCCCTCTCTCTCTCCCACATGCTCTACGCATGTGCCATAGATACGGGGTGACATGGAATCGGCTAACACTACGGGAACTCGTCAGGCATGCAGCCGCAAATCGAGCAAAACAAGCACTTCCAAAAAGCTCAGGGGCATCGCCGCTCACGCGCACCGGTGGTGCTGCTCAGCGTGGCCATGGCAGGGTTGAGACGCTGCAGCATGAACTGGTCGCAGCGCGGGTACGGCTCGCGCTGCCCCAGGCCCAGGAACTCGATGCGGTCTTGCACCAGGTTGGAGTACGCGCGTGCAGCTGCGAACCTGCGGGGCGGGAAAATAATTTCCATCGGCAGCAGGCAAAGGGTTGTTGCACAGCCGAGACAGAAGAACGAGCCAGTGAGAACAAGAGGCCTCTCGTGGATAGCGCTAAAACGAATCACTGGGGATCACCTTGCCGGTCGTGCAGGTGGCATGATTTTGCCAGCTACTGCAGGCTTGGCGGCCAGCTTTGAAAACATAAAGCTAACTAACTTATAACTAATAATAACTACATGTAACTACGCTGAGTTTAGTCCTTAGTCAATAATATAGTCAAGTAATAATGATTATATAGCTAAGTATATATAATATAGTCCAAAACATAGCGCAGCCATGCTTTGGGTTCGCGGTATATTGTTGTTTTTGAAATCCCCTCCCTCCCCACTTTGTGCGAATAGAGAAAAACTACATTCCTCTGGAAACATCTCAGAATATACCACGGACGAATGATGGCGCAAAACAATGCATTATTTTTTGTGACCTGCGAATGACCGAATGAGTAAATGCTACGGCACACACCTTTGCCGCCTTTTTTACCGTCGACATTACAAGCTGCGCTATCCATTCCGCTACTTCTATCAGTACGTGGCAGATAGCGGTCAGGGAATAAACGCAACACCCAGGAAGTGTGCCAAAGCTTATCGCGATTGTCGCTGTGTTGGTGAAGTGGGTACAGGGAATTGCCATTGAATCGGCACAGAGAACCCCTCCTTCGGGTAGGAAGCCCTGCGTTGATGGGAATTGATCACCTTGGAGATATCGCCGCGGATATCTTTTCCGCCTCGGAGGACAGCTTGATGATCTCCTCCAGCATCCTACAGGCAAATGGTAGTCAGAGGATCACCCCCCCTCACCCCACCCAACACACCCTACGCGGTAGAACATTGGTCCACATGTAAGATCATGCGTTCTGCTGAGGCAGCAAGGGAAGACACAAGAGGGTCTGCTGGGACTGTGGCGCACCGCCGGTCCTGGTCAACGCCCCTAGCTTTGCAAGCATTGCTCTCCGAGACGTTCAAATCGCGCACAATCTCACGCATCCGCTTCTCCAGGGTGTCAATGGGCGCTTTCACCTGCAGAGCAACAATGCCGAACGCCGCAGGTCAGACGTGCGGTGCATTCGTATATTCAGGTACTAATTCAGGGTAACAATTCATAATACAAGGGTGAGGGGGGGGGGGGGGGGGGTGCGCGCCTGCTGCGCCATCGGCAGGGCCAGCAGTGCCAGCAGGCGGTAAGACTCGACATCGAGCACGCGCTTCAGGATGCGCCCTGTCTTCTCCTGCCCCGCGGGGCTGGCGGTCATGACCGCAGTGCGGTGGTCCTGTAGCACAATTCGGGTGTACCCGTCCTGCCGAACGCGCCCACATCCACCACTGTGTGAGTCGGTGCGTTGACCATGGACCATGGACTAGTATGGCCGAAATCGCGGCCTATAGGGATGGTGAAAGCATGCCGTTGCCTAGTCGGCAGAACTCCTTACTTACGCAGTTTCACATAATAGCGCGTAGGTGGCAGAAATTTTAAACGGCGGTGCCTGGCTTTGTTTTGCCACCCTTTTAGCGATCCCCGATCTGCTTTCACCTGGAGTGTATTACTGTATAGTTCTCTTGATATCAATACTGGTAAGGCGGGTACATAATGGGATTTGCAGTTATCCGTATTACTGGAGTACCGGTGCTACTACCAGGACAATATATATGCGCATTGTACTAGTCCTAATAAATAAGATGTGTACTGATCGTTGATATGATTTCATCGCCGAGCATCGGTCCGCATCTCTGTATTGCTATCCATATAAAACAATGCACGCAAACTTTTCCTGGAGAATAAGCAATACCCAATCAAACAATGTCCTCAGTACTGTCCGGCATCGATCCGCAATACGACTTAGATGTGTCTGTAGTTTGCTTTCCAGATAAAACCAAACTAGCAAGACATTTCCTCTTCTACTCTATTCTAATTGCCGAACTTGCCTCCTAATCGAATGGTTCGTCATTGGAGCAGATTACAAGCATTTACTGTAGGGAGTGCAGGAAAGAAGCGCGGTGTGCTGGTTTCGGAGCGTTCGCGAAATTAATGTAACCATCGCCGTACCGTTTCATTGGGTTCGTGGGTCGGAAAATGAATTTTTCCGACGCAATGAGTCGGAAGATCCGTTTGTTATTCGTGGTGTATTCTGCTAACTAAGGAGATAAATGTACTTTTCTCTCCTTGCGCCGGGGTCGAGAACAATGATATACTGCGACCCCAAAGCGCGGTCCCGGTATTGTAGCGTGTGCCAGCAGAGAGGGCGCCTGTCTTCATCGCGGCGGACAGGGCACATGCGTGAAGGGCACGCTTAGGCCAGACTCTAGCAGTATCGTTAGTATATACCTCCCGATAATGTGTTTGCTAATTCCAATTGTTGATTGGCGCCTCGGCATGCATCGTCCATGTGCACGCCGCATCGAAGGCACGGACGGGATCGAAGTCGCTAGGGAGTAGCGCCGGCCCCACCTGATGGATGCGATAGTCGGTGAACATGGTGAACTTGTCCGAGTTCATGGTGGCCGCCATGATCGGGTTATAGTTGAACAGCTTTGGCAGGTGCGTGCCGCTGCTTTTGCTGGGTGCCGTTGGGTCTGCGCGGGCGGCCACGTCGGAGTTACTTACCTGCCCGTCACCGACCCGGCCACTCCCTCCACCCCTCGCTGTGCGCATGAATATGCCGCTCTCATTCACCGTGAGCGCCCCACTCATATCAAGTTCCCAGGTCTGATGGGCCCGACCGACCAGGGATCTAAAGAAAAGAAGGTGTAATGGTTTGATGAATCGTAGTATATATATAGCGACATCAAGTCGCTATTTGACAATTGGCGCGAGCCCCACCTGCGCTCTCCGCCACGATGTTCACCGCCAGCACCACCCTTCCCGGCATGGCTGCCAGCCACTGGGATGGAGCCATCCTACAATCGCCACAAGGACAAAGACATTTTATCTTCCGATCTCCCGAGCACACACACACACACACACACACACACACACACACACAAATGATTTTTGGCACATGGCAAACGGGTCGGGTGCCGGTGGGCACAGTGCTCGGCGTGGGAGCTTGAGGAGTGCAAGAGCATGATCAAGCCTTCACTCCCAACGTGGATGAGGGCGGTGTTGGGCTTCACCCCGCTGACAATGGGCTTCACCTCCTTTACCAATGCGCCTCAGTGCATCAAATGACGATCGCGCGGCGCTCGTCTCTGGAGTGCATGGGCATGAAGCAGCAGCTGGTCTGTGCATAGCCTGAAGCCAGGCCCCAAGGTATAGACAGAGGGGAAGGGGAGGGGGGGGGGGCTCACGCAATCGGCGGGCTCTGCAGAGCCTCCCACGAGGTTATTGGCTCCTCGGACTCGTCTGCCGAGGGCTCCCTGCCATATGGACACACTCAGCCTGCGGCCCCATCAACAGGGAAGTGCGTGCCGTAAGTAGCTCGGGAGGATGCAGCCGCCCGCCCGCACCGGTAAAAGGTAAAGGTGCAAAACTCCTCGTGCTCCTCGTAGATGAACTTCATGGGACCTAGCGCCGCACTGCATAACATTGGGGCAGCGAAATAACAACGCGGAGCCTGTCTCCCCGCACGGCAGCTGCTGTCCTCTCGCGATGGGATAGGGACGAGGGGTCGATCCGTGCTTGCGGGGGTTGTAGCGAGGGGGAGGATACAGCTGTGCACCCACCTGAAGTGCTTGTGGTGCGGGGGCGGGGGCTGCACCCCATACAGCTCGCAAAGCGCGCACATGTGGACATACTCCGGACCCGCGCGCTCTGAGGGTGCGGACGACATCACGCGGGACTCGCCAATGTGGCTGCCAAAAAGACAGGCACAAGGGGCGCAGGCCATCAGTGACGGGCCCATCGCATGCACACATACGCAAAGCAGCCGGCTGCCCTGTGCGGGGCTTGCCTGCCGCCGTCTTTGGGCCCCGCATTTCTGGAGTCGATGAGGCTGGCAGCATTGGAGCTCTCCTTCACCACCGCGAGGTGCGTGCCGCTCAGGGGCGCCCGCAGCGCAACCGTTCGGTGCTTGTGTATCTCGTTGGTCAGCTCTATTCTGTTCTGCGGGCCCACACGGGTAGCAGCGAAGATACATGTGTCAGCGGCGGCAGGCGAGGTGAGGCCTCGGGTGTACGTCAGCCTGGCGTAGCGAAGTGCGCAACAAACACAAACACGGCACCTCCAGCACGCGCAAGCAGCCACTCGCTTGTGCCATCGGCAGTGCTTTGGAATGCCAGAAATCGTCGGCACCCGTCGTTGTATCGACAGTATGCGCACATGCGTACGATCCGGGCCGGTATCCAGTCGGGCTTCGCTGCAGTGCCACCTACCCGGTAGCCCTTGTCGTGGTGCATGTCCTCGTCCCCGATGGGCGCGGGCCCCAAGCTGGCGGACGAGTACCACCGTGCCCGGTCGCCGCTGACGCTTGGCGACAGCCCCCAACAGCCGGCCGCTTCGACGGTCAGGACTCCGAAAATAGCCTGCGCGGGGGGGGGGGTTGGGAGGGGGGGGGGGGGGGGGGGGGGGGGGGGGGCACAGGGGTTCCCGGTCGACTCAGGAGCTGGACAAGTGACGGGGGCATAATTGCGAAGCAGGGCAGGCGCGCATTCTCACTTGCCGCTTGCTCCACTCGGCAGCCCGGCCCAGGGCGAGGGCGGAAATGTGCCGCTGCGCTCGTGCCCACGCCATCCGCTCGTCGGCAGCCCGAGGTCCCGAGCCGATTCGTGGCACGCGTATTCGCAAGAGTGCTTGTCTATGGGTACAAGCCCGAGTGTGTTCGCCTGCTGCTGATGCGTAGAGCTGCGACAACGAATCCCACATGCGATATCAACCCTACCTGCGGCCTCGAAAGCCGCGTGTATTTATCGGGGCGCCGCATATATATAATAATTATACTTGTAAATATATATACTATATATATATGTACCAGCTAAACATTCGGAATGGTCGGTATATATATGTACACATATATATAGCGACCACTCTGTATTTTTAGCTGGTACTGGTACCGCGCGCATCGTTCGCTGCTGTTCGAGACGATACCAACCATATTAGCAGTATAATCCTGGGATGTACATCATGAAATATTATATTACCGACTTCTGTCTGTAATGATTTAAATGGTGTCATCCTCATCGCGGCGCACGTGTAATATTAAGAATGTGACGGCGTCGCCCGTATATGGATACCTGAACCGGTCGAGCTCGCACGGCCCAGCAGACGATATTGGACCCACGGCAGCGGAGGCGGCTACTTTGAGCGAGGATGCAGTACTTGGGGCGCGCAGCGTGCTTCACCTCCCCACTCGGGTGAAGGGTGTTGGCACCCTCCGCCGCATCGCTACCGTCCGTGATGCCGCCTTCATTGCTTGAGTGCATGAACGACGGCCTCCCACGAGGTTCCTTACTAGAAACTCCGTCACCAACACCCCCACACATAGTGACTTTGACCAAAGCTTGAGTCCGTACTTGGCAAAGGCAACTGCAACGCAATTTTCCCGCCCGCCAATATGGTCACTTCTTCAACGACGCTCCTGGGTAAGCCATCTATGCCGCGACGGTGCGCGAGGCGTGGGGGCGCCATATTAGGCGGCTATCGCTGACCGCGTCAGCAATGCGGACGCTCGCGTTATCGAGCGGGAGGTGGAGGCGGCGTCGGGCTCGCAGGAGCTGACGGCCCTCGGTCCTTGACCATGCCAATTACTATCGGCTTCAAAATAAGGTAAGCACTCTCCCTGTCACATGTAGGGAAGTAACGGATGTTGCTCGGCCAGCTCGACGCGGCGTCGGCATGCATGTGGATACTAATGGCAATCCCCACTGCGTGGACGGTCATGATTCCGCAGTAGCTGCGGGAGGTCGCTACCGGGTACTTTTTTCTGCCTAGCCTATGCATGGCCCCGGTGATCGGGAGCCGGATCAACATGCCCTCGACAGAGCACTACAACCCCGTCAGTGTCGAGTGATCTTTATGGTGACACGCTCAAAAACCTAGTACATGCACTTGGCGACGCTCATTGACGTGTGCAATACGTTGCGGACGCCTTTCGCGATCACTTTGCTCACGATATGAGCATCGATGTACGCCGAGAGGTGGACGACTTGAATATTTCAACACGTGCACTGCCTCTTGGCAACACTATGCCCATGGGATGGACTCAAAGACGTGGCGGTGCCAAACGCAGAGCTTTCTCTCCGGGCGTTTAATGTCGTGAACGGGAACTATGATTATTAGAGCTTGGAGCCCACGATGTTGGAGTTCAAGACCATGCGGTACGGGGTTAGTTCCACTGCAATAGGGCCCGGGGCCACGGCTGTGGGTCGGTTTCAATGCAACGGGGGATGGCAATGCGGGATGCGGCATGGCACAACACGCAGCCGGGACAGAAGGGCCCACTTCGGGACATCATGGACATTGATGACGGAGTACACGGGCATGGTATTCGGCACAACGGGTGAGCGAGGTGAGTAATGAGGGGGTGCGCCCGCACAATGCGCGCTCTCGTCGCATATGTTGCTTGGCCGCGGATCGGGGCGCCGCCCCTATCATCGCAGGGCGCCGCTCATCGGTTCACCACCCAGGCTCACCAGAAGGCCTAACTCCGCTACTCGCAAGATATTTCTTGGGGTCTTGAGCTTAGTGGTGGCGGCTCGAGAGCGTGCACGCTGCCTCATCAGACAGCGTTAGATTTGTCCGCCATCCCGTGGCCGAAGCCGCACAGCACGTCAGTGGATCACCGGGTGCCTTGCACAAGCGTGCACGCCTGGCTAGGATTCTCAACCGGGCGCGCAAAACTCATCGTCCTTCGTCGCGCTTCGTGATGCGGCGTTGCGGGCCGCTTTTCAGCGGCTTGTGTTGATCACGTAGTATTACTGCCTTTAGCGGTGGGGGATTTCTTAGTGGCCTTCTGTAATCCACACCAATACACGTACCAATGTATATACACATATGCATACAAGTATATATATTGTTTAGAACGGTGACACCAAATTTGCCAGAGCACGTGAATCGCCCTATTGAAGTGCTTCGAAAAAATCTTCATGTATACGAATGTCGGTGCGGCTATACGAGGCTTGCCAGAATGGAGAACTTTTCCCAAAAGTGTTTTGAATCGTGTGCCTTCGTAAACCGAAACGGAGCAAAAAAGTGAAATTTACGTAGCTTCGTATGATTAATCGTATTTTCACATATCAAGGAAAGGTTGAATCGTAGTTGTACGCGCACACTGTATGTGGCATTAAGTACGACTGCGTTGCGGATGCAACACGAGGTGTAAGTGGCCGGTGATCTATCGTGTGTATGCTTTTATGATTGGCTCGTATGGTGACATGGATGAAAGTACTGAAATTGCAATGGTGGTTATCGGCAGTTTTGCGCGGTGTGATTGTGATTTGTACGCATAATGGCGTGTACGTTCGTCGACGAAATGATAAACCCAAGTTGTGTTCGTGGTGAATTGGCGTTTTCGTATAATTTCGATTGGTGTATATCATACGGCATGTCGGAACAAGGCAGTCGCATGACCGTACGCGCACCGATCGCGTCCCTGCTTGTCGGGTAGCACTTACCGGTGGACCATTTATGTTCCCTTCCAAGCAGGATCTTCCAGCGCGACACCCGCGCTCTCCCACCGCGCACTCACCCAGCACTCGCGCGCGTCCCTGAGCGGGAGGAGCGGCTAATCTTGCCGCCGTACAAGCAGGAGTAGGCACCTGAAACGGTGTTCGACGAATAGGAAGCGCTTGTCGTGGAGGTGAGACGTTCGCCGCAGCTAGGTATGGTTCGCCTTATTACGGTATGTTTCTCGTTTCCTTGTTTTGATTCCCTCTCCGCTAGCGCCAGCACTGCCTGCTTACTCATCAGCTATAGAAGGGCTAGGCAGGTCGTAGCACCGCCCTCGTTACCTAATAATGTGTTATGTATGTTACTTGGTCAAGGCATGCACCGCTGGTGGTTTGGGACTTATATGTGGAGCGTGGTCTTCCACGGTCGGGCGCGCGTGCCTCAGCGAACATTGCCACTGCGGCTCGCCGTCATCCTGAGCGGCATCAGTCATGTCGCACCAACTGCATCACCGCCCACATGTATGGGGTACGTTACCGCCGCCACCGTGTTCCGAGGTTTCGTTATTCCTATAGTGACCGGCTACCTGTGTCTTTGGATCCCGTCGGTGTATAATATTCGCTCACTCTTCTCGGGCGTTGTGTTTGCCGGTCGTGTGGTCTTTTGTCGTTTCGCGCAGCTCTATCGCATACGCAACTATCCGTCTGTCTCTCTTTCTCTTTCCTTTTTGTCTCCTTGAGCCCTCACTTCGAAGCTGTGTGTCTCTAGTTTTGTACCTCCCTCGTCACGCGTAGTATCTTTTGAGTCCGACTATATGGTCACATATCGGAAATTTTAGTTGCTCCTGACACACCACCAAACGCCGTAGCTCTTCTCTTGTACCAAAAATGTGAGGCGAACCATATTCATCATGTGTTCGGGCATCGTCAATGTCCTCGTCGTTACGTGACATGTTGTAGTATGACAAATGAGGCTTACGAGGTTCTATGAAAGTGGATGATATTGAGTAAAAAAATATGTGTACGAAAATTTTGACAATAAAATGGATCCGCGTGTATACATGAGTGTGATTATTCAGTTCATTACGGATAGAAGCGAGGTTTACATCACGAGTAAGGTCTATCTAATTATGTGGAGTAACCGATCTAATTTGTGGTTGTGTGTTATGTGCAGGAGGACATGACTACCGACACAACCGAAGAAGTTGAAATGGATCAGCTGACATATACTGACTCGGGCTGAGAGAAACTAGGCCGGGATTGCCTTGGAGCTTTGTCTCAAACATTCACCGGAAAATGCTAGAACATCGCACATCGTCCTCAGCTGCGCTCACCGTGGGTAAAGGCACGATGTTGTAGTGTTAGTAGTTTTACCGTTTCAGCCCGATAATCACTTATTCCCTTCCCAGGTCAAAAGCCGCAACTCATGGACGTCGTGCACCCAGCCGTCCCGAATTAGTGCACGCGCTTTGCAGTGGTGTGCGTGTGTTTCCTGCACTCAGAAACATGGAGTAGTGGCTTGCGACTAGCATAGGGCCAAGCAAATAAATCCAAACCTCACGAAAAGTTGACCAAAGTTGAGAAAAATTCAGGCCTGGACAGGCTTGCTTTGGCCTTGCGCCAGGCAAACAAAATCCAAATCTGACCAGAGCTTGAGCAAAGGAGACGAAATTTGTCGTAGATTAAGGGATATCCAAAGCGGTTGTACGTCGTATGGCGGGTTAAAAGAAATTAAAAATCAAATCATTCTATACTTTTCTACCCCTATTAATTTCCTTTCATCCCGTCCATATATTTGTGTATGACACGGTGTATATATCAAGGCTTATATGTGGGAAGAACACGGCTTGCCAAGCTTTCATCCAAACATAAACCATCTGAATGCAACATCAGAGTACTATGATCGGACATTATTCAAAGACGTGCATGTATGCCTTTGTTGTGTCACCGCTGTGATTTCAACTTTTGACCCTCGTTTAGAAACGTATAACTTCAATGGCTTTACGCTACAGTCATTTGATTTATGTGACATGCCGTTTTAATACAGCTCATCACCATTTGCACAAATTTTGTAATGTCCAACCATGCAATACGTGTGCATGTATATGCAAATATTGTGTAAATAATGAATTCAAACAAGAAGTAAAGAAATGATACGTTGTTGCAATGCCAAGCGAAACATACATGCTGTGTGATATTCCTCGATCTCTCCTCAGTGTATTGCATTTCTTACCGATCGTAGATGTGCTTATTACAATTACTAATAAGAGATACTTCACTATTTTCAAGGGAATTTGCAAGAACGATCATTGATATATGCACCCCGCTCGTCGCCAATTACCGCAATATACATGAGTAAATATGCCGTAATTTCTGACCGCAATGAAACGGGTCATAGATGTTTCGTATACACTGTCAATCTATTGTACCAAATGCTTGTTCCTTTATGGAGCGAGATATGGAAAAAGCGGCTCTGCCAAACGTTTACTATTCTAGCACCATTGAAGACTTATTGAGAAAGGCAAGCACCCGTGGCCCTCATTTGTCGTGCTCGAATGCAATTAGTACGGGTAGCATCGAAAACATTTTGGAAGACACGCAGAATTCAAGTAGTGAACAAAATCGCAATTTGCACACCATATGCGTGGATTTTGATGCACATCATGTAAATGAGGACGATAGTAGTGACGATCGTTATTTCTTCATTGGCAATGCTGTATATATCTACATGGCAACGGCGCGTTGCGAAGACTGCTATGTGTCGATAGGAATGGAGATCCCAAGCGATATTAATATGCACAGCAATGCTGTTGAAATGGAGAGCACATGTTCCCCGCATTTATTTCCGCACGCAAAAAGACAATTAGATGGTGAAATGATACTTCATAAACACACAACATAGAATCAGGTCGCTCTATACTTGCCATAGGTTGAACGCCCCCTACATGCTGATGCTTTACCAACATTGTACTCACATCAGGGTGGCCAATAATGTCTAGAAAGGCATGCTATCCCGAGATATAGCACGATACCAACGACGGCACACAGACGCTCCAGAAGAAGAATTATATGCCAATGTTGTGAAACACTCGATACCGCACACTATATATGAGTCACCGTCGTGGCATCAGAACCATTTGAATGATCTCATTATGATCGGTGTTGACACATACGGCATGCCCTCAATCTTTGTTTCTTTGACAGAGGACAAAACAAATTCCGATGAAGCTATGTGGGAGGTGTTTTGAAATATACATAACATATAGAATGAATTCAAAAACACCTAGCTATTTGACTTGGCAACATGTTCCAATTGAATAAAGCGCCGAAGCATTTTGCAAACGAACCATGACATTTCAGACAACACATATCCCTCCGAAGCATATGTATGCATCAAAAGGTATATTTGGTAGAGTGAAGCATTGGATAATAGAATTTGAAGTTCAAGGTCGCGGATAGCTACACGCTCATATAAGCATATGGATAGATAATGCAGATGTTGGAACTGTTTGGAACACAATTGTAGCACATCTACCAGGAAAAACTACCGAACGTGGAAATAATATCCCGCCGGGACCTCGAGATGGATTAGTCCACAATTGTAAAAACTCGCAGAGCGCAAACAATCAAATACACTACACGTGCAAAAACAGTGCATGCATGGAGGATGGGATGTTGTCGATTGCACTTTCATGTATTACGAACGCAAGGACAACACAAATCAGAATACAACGAAACAACGAGTCGATACGAATATTACCGCCCCAGACGTTGCAACCGAAATGTTGTGCCATACATACCACGTGGAATTGTTCTTACTATTGGGAGCTCATGTGAAAATGCAAAATGTAGCCAACGAAGCATGGAGATTGTACTTATTTAAATACCAAATGAAAGCATGAGTCAGCACATGGATGTCTATGTATTGATGATGGCAATACGCGCATTTTTTGGACTAGAGAGCATGACAGAAGAAGAACGGAAATGCGCTTGCGCGATGTATCTATCTCCCGCGGTTTCTATGACTGAAATTTCGATGACATTA
The DNA here is from genome assembly GCA_006384855.1 of Tetraselmis striata. Lineage (NCBI taxonomy): Eukaryota > Viridiplantae > Chlorophyta > Chlorodendrophyceae > Chlorodendrales > Chlorodendraceae > Tetraselmis > Tetraselmis striata. The sequence goes on along the minus strand of VCJN01003309.1, from coordinate 120,566 downwards.
AACGAACGACCTATGATGGCCCGGAGTCTTTCTTTGTGCATACTTTCGTATTCACACTGCAACTGCCGGCCATCCGATGAATCACGATGTATAAACTTATGAATGCTGGGAATTCTTCCAACATTATAGCGGCCAAGCGATTTATATTAGAGGCCGACTCACAATGTCCCCGGCTGCCTTGAAACACATTGATAATACACATGCCGACCGGATGTACTAGAAGAGGTCACATTTGTCCAATATTGTAAAGACTATAAAGTCCGCAAAAACATGTGCGCATGAAGCCATACCTTTGACGGAAACCTAATGACTTCTTCCTCACGTGCGTGGTATCTGACATGCATACCTTTGAGTCTATCGATTGGGCGGCGGCCACGTATATAAACTTGTGACCCCAAGTTTGATACTTTTCAACGATTACCACCCGTCGTACAGCGCTGAAGGTTTCTACTACAACAAAATGCTAAAAACGAAACAATTCCGACTTGAGGACGAACTATTATGTGGACGATCGTATATAAACTTGTGACCCCAAGTTTGATCCTTTTCAGTGATTATCACCCGCCGTATAGCGTTAAAGATTTCTACTACAACAAAATGATACGAACGAAACAATTCCGACATGAGGACGAACTATTATGTGGAAGATCGTCGTATATTGAGGCCTATTGCATACATGCCAACATTCGTTGTGTTCACACTTGACCTATTATATTGCTAGACGATGTTGCGGAATATTTAAGAAGGCACATATACATACACAAAGGCGGATCATGACAGCAATATGCTAGCTAGGTGAAGCATTCAACGCAATAGGAACCGCCTTTTCCACCGACAGTCTCAGAGCCCTATTTCCATGCGATCAAAATAGCGACGCCTTGTCACAATAAATTGCGAATCGGACTCGAACACCATCTGACACCTCAGACGATCCATCTACATTCACCCAGTTCTTTGTTACGACCCCGACACCCGTGCCCGATGCTGGTGCGTTAGACGCCGACCAAAAACGAATCTTAGTTCTACGATCGCGACTTTGTGCTTTGCTCTCTCAAGCACCACGCAGCCACGTGGTGCTTGAGAGAGCAAAGCACAAAGTCGCGATCGAAACTCCGAATACCACCTTATTTTGGGAAAACCCAGGATCGGAAAGACATTTCTCACAAGGCATATATGAAGAATGCCTATCTTCATGCATTAATTAAAGCATGCTACGCAGCTTTATTTGACCGGCGTAGCTACTCATCGGATATGTCGAAATGTGCATAATTGGATGGTACGCAAATTATTCAACATGAATCATGCCAACACATTTCTAACGCCAACGTCTTTTCGATGGATCTCCGTCATACCAAGCACACGTTGAATGTGGAGTAATGATAATAGACGAAACCGGTATGCTAACGTCGCGCGCTCGGAATTGGTCATCCTCGTCTACCGCCATAAATTGCGTTGCATTGTTCACGGGGAAAAGTCGCTAAATCCAAAATATCGGCACCCTCTCGTATTTATGGTCGCCTGGTCGGTGACTTCAAGCGGCTACCGCCTGTGCAATTCATTGACAAATTATATGCCGCTCTTGCCATTTCGTGTCATCGATGTCATATTTGAATAGCATACATGAGCGTTCCCCCTTGCTAACGCCGCACAGCAAATAGCGACTATAGCGATGATGCTTTTCATCCTAAAAATCCACCGCATCTCAAAATCTATTCCATTTCGTCAGTTCTCGCCGAGAGTCAAGCTCTGCATGTAGTTCTCTGTTGTTCAGCGTTCTCTTTTGGTGTCACATGACCCCAGGTTCATTACAAACATATAGACCATACATAGCGACTACTTATGTTTATTTACCCCAACATACACACGAGTGCACACACATATATCTATGTACACCCCAGTAAACATAGTTGGCCAGTCGTGCGCGCGCAGTACTGTAGCATCATCATCATCCTCAGCACTCCGGGCGGCGCAGCAGTACCCTTATTGTTTTTTTTTCGCCCCCGGGACAGGACAGTACCCTTACTGCGTGCATTCTCTGGACGCTCTCCCTGTAACCAAAAAGTTGGTACCCTTAGCGACTATCCTTGGTACCTTTGGTGATTTCCTGATATATCGCCTTCTGCTGCCAGCTCATGTAAATATCCTTGGTACCCTTCGCGTGGCAACCGCAGGTCGCTAGTCGCTACCAGCCCAGATACCCTGTAGCAACTGCTCCCCCCCCATAACAGGAGACCGTTCTGCGGGTGGACCGTGGACCAGTCACCAGCGCCCGCACCGACACCGCGCACGTGTATTTACTATGTCGACGCAGGCTCCCGTGACGGAAGGCCAGCGGGTAGCGGCCGGGAAGGAGGGATTCCGCGCGACGGTGCGCTATGTGGGCCCGGTGGAGGGGCAGGAGGGGCAGTGGGCGGGGCTGGAGTGGGACGACGCCACCCGCGGTGCGCGACATCCCCCCCCCCCCCCCCCCCCCCCCCCCCCGCCTCCCCCCTGTCAGCCTGTCCGACTACGCGATTGCGCCACCAGCAGGGCCGTCGTCTGGCTGGCGCCAAGATTCAAATGTGAAAGCATGCTGCGGGCGTGCCGCCTGGCGCGCTACGTCAGGCCGTTTGCTGGATGTCGGATCAGAATTATCCCGGGGGAACTGTCCGGTCGTGCAGCGGGCGGCCTGGTGGACGCCGACTGCACGCTGACTGCCGACTCACTACGCCCGCCTGCTACTAATATGTGTGCATGAGCTCGCAGGCAAGCACGATGGAACCGTGGGCGGGAAGTCGTACTTCAGGTGCGCCCCCGGTGGCGGCAGCCTGGTGCGCGTGGAGAAGCTGGCGCGCGGCGTGCCCTTTGCCGCGGCGCTGCGGGGGCGGTACGCCGGCGGCGAGGGTAGCGCGGAGGGTGAGGGCGAGGCGGAGGCGGAGATGGTGGTGATGACGGCATCGCAGCGCACGGTGGCGGTGGAGCTGGTGGGTGCGGACAAGCTGGCGGTCGACACCGCGCTGAGCCGCCTGCGCGTCGCTAGCCTGCGCGGCGGTGTGGTGTCAAGCGCGGTGACCCCCATCCTCCCCCCAAACACCCCAGCCATCTCCTCCCGACCTTCTCACCCCTGTTGGCGCACTCCAGCGACAGAGGCTACGGTCTCTGCCTGATGCAACTTCGGGTTTGTTGAAAGTGCACATATAGGATCCCCCCCCCCCCCCCCCCCCCCCCCACCTCCCCCACCTTGGACCCCCAATGTAAACTCACATCAGCTGTGAAATAATGGCAGGGCGAGCCCGCTGCCCTGGCGGCCCTGGCGCCAGAGCTAGAGGAGCTGGACCTCAGCGGCAACCTGCTGTCCAGCTGGGCGGAGGTCGAGGCCATCTCGCGCGCGCTGCCCAAACTGACGGCCCTAAACCTGACGGCCAACCGGCTGCAGCCCGCCCCCGGCCTGGCCGCCAGCCTGCCGCTGTCCGTGCTGGTGCTGAACCAGAGCGGAGTGCGCTGGGCGGAGGTGGCGCAGCTTGGCGCCTGCCTGCCCAGCCTGGCGCAGCTGTACCTCAATGGCAACGGCATCTCGGAGCTGCAGCTGCCGGGGGGCAGCATCCAGGCAAGCCTCTCGCCCCCCCTTGAACCCCACCTCACTGTCCTGGCGCCGCACCATTGAATTGCGCTGTCGAGTCGCACCCTGGCAGCCCATGCCGAGCTCCTTCTTTGATTGCGGCAGGCGGCCTTCCCCGCGCTGACGCTGCTCAGCCTGGAGGAGAACCAGCTGGCCGGCTGGGCGGAGGTGGCGGCGCTCGCGGCGCTGCCCAAGCTGGAGCGCCTCCACCTCAGCGGCAACCTGCTGCCGGAGGTGGCGCCGCCCGAGCAGGGTGAGGGCGCCCGCCGCGGCGCTGCATTGCCCTTGCCCTTGGGATTGGCAGGCAGAGACAGGGGGCAGCGCCAGGGGGAGCCAGCAGTCTGCAGGCTGCAGGCTGCACGCTACAGGGAGGGTTCGGACAGTAACTACCGTTCTTAACATAAACGGGAACACCGGAACAATAAAATATCATCTGCTTTGCAATCATTGTAAACATCAGTTAGTGTCAGTTAAGCATTGATAGGACGCCGTGTTTGCTGTTAAGGCATGCCCGCGCGGTGAGAAGGCCGCTGCGGGCAAGACCCGGCCCTGTGCCTGCCAGAGGTGAACGTAGGCGACGCTGCAGCGGAACTATAGAGCGAATGTTGTTATGGGTTGCTAGCAAGCCCCATATGGGGCTTATGATAAGGGCTCTTACTTGTAGGCGCGCCGGCACCCGTAGCATTATAACCAGACTGTATATAGCGCTGACGTCAACAGTACCGCCAGCGCCGCAAAAATGTACGGCCGACCTCGCACGTCGACGCCCTTTGCGGCACAGCTGCGGACGCACACAGTCCCAGCCCGGCGCTGCCCTTACCCGATGGTCACGGTTGAATCCGCCGTTGGACCAAATAATAATTCGCATGTCGACTTTGGCAAAGGGGTTCAGATTAGGGTTTGTACATTCATAACAAACCCAAAACCCTAATGCAACCGCGCGGTACAGATCCTAAATGCCATTGCACTGGATGGTTGGCTCCGGCATGAACTTTGACTCGAGGTCGGGGTCTGCATTTTGTGTGACGCTAGATGCGCCAGCAGGCGGCGGTAGCACTGGTGCTCCTACTCGGTATAACTGAGGATTACTGGTAAGATAAGCAGGGCACCAGGCGGTTGCCAGTCATCAGTGTTGGTACCCGGAGTGAACCGGCACGGGTGCGTAATCGATTGACCGCAACGGCCGATTGCTGCTGCAGTATCGAATGGTGTTGATATCATCCTAATGACACTGCTGCGGATTGATTTGGGAATACTGTGCGATGCGTACTACAAGGATGTGGCTGAACATCGTTGCGCGCGCAGATGTTTGCATAACGACCACGAAACGTTTCCGCATCACGTGACAGGTGACAGTGCACGTGGAGCTGGAGCTGAAGCACAGAGCCCGTGGTGTATACCTATGGGCCATCGCAGCCCTGGTTGGGCGCCTGGGTGGAGGTGCATGGTGGACCTTCCGCTGCCTGACCACTCCCCCCCCCCCCCCCCCCCCCCCGCAGGGCAGTGGCCGGCGCTGCTGCAGGTCACGCTGGGCCAGAACCGCATCGCCAGCTGGCGCAGCATCGACGCGCTGGCGGCCTTCCCGCGGCTGAGCGAGCTGCGGCTGACGGGGAACCCGGTCATGGACTCGGCGCGCTCCGGGGGGCGCTTCGAGGTGCGGCGCTGGGGCGAGCCTGGAAACCCGGGACAGGGGGGGCGAGTTGGCGGGCTCACAGCGGCTCCACCGCATGGCTGGCGCCGGGCTGAGTGGGGACCGGTGCAGGTGATCGGCCGCATGGCGCAGCTGCGACTGCTCAACGGGAGCGTGGTGCAGCCGCGGGAGCGCCAGGACGCAGAGCTGCGCTACCTGCGCATTGTGTGGGGTGCGCCCCCCTCCCCCCCCCCACCCCCCTTTACATGGCATTTAATGTCTAACTCTTGTCCTTGTTTTTACAATAATCAAAACGTAAAGTTTATTCCACGTTTATGACACTGGCAACAAGATAAAAATGCCAATGAAGCTTAACACTTTAATCATTGTAATAATGTAGTACACGAAAAGTTAAGTTCGCCCCGGGTCATCGGCGGAAGCCGCTCCAGCCCTCGACCTCTTGCGCCAACTGCAGTCGTAGGTCTGGCATAGTCATTAGAACATTGACTCATTTGAGCCCGGGAGGACGTACTGCATCAACCAAGTAAACTCGGGACACAGGCCCGGTCGATATTGCCCCAACCTACTCACTGCCGGTAGAGCCGGGAATCGAACCAGGGACCTCTACTCGTACAAGAGACCTCCGCTCTGCGAGGAGGCCTGTCGCGAGGCGAGCAAATATTCGGATTGTAATGTCCATGTATCTTCTTAAATCTCAAAATTGAAAGATGTAGCGCGACATGAATTGTAGAAGTAAAGTAAGGTTTGCCCGGGGTCATCGGCCGAAGCCGCCCCAGCACTCGACCTCCTGCGCCAAGTGCTATCGTATGTGAGGCATAGCCTGCACCATTGCCTCATTCCAACCCTGAAGGACTAACGCATCAATCAGGCAAACCCGGGACACGCCCAGTGGGTATTCCCCTCAGTGGGAGAGCCGGGAATCGAACCGTGAAACCTCATGCGCAAGAGGCCTCCGCAGTACCGATTGGACAGACAACGAGGCCTGTCCCTTTATAAATGTAAGAGATAAATGTAACTATATGTGGGCCTGTAAAACTGTACTATCGCAAATAAAGCGGAATTGCAACAGATAGGCTCTTGTCCCTTTATTGTACTTTTTCATAGGGAAGCAAGAAATGGCGCCTGACAGTGCCAATACAACCCGACGAGTCAAGAGACATGAAGCATATTAATCAGGATGCTCTTGCACTGTTATCTCCTGAACGAATCGGCACCCAGCAAGTGGAAAACCATCGGATGGCCGAGCCTGATCTTGCTGGGAACGGCGCCGCAGGTGAGCTGGAGGAGGGCGGCGCGGCGGGCCGCGCGCGCGCGGAGGCCGCCCACCCACGGCTGCCGGAGCTGCTGCAGAAGTACGGCCCCATGAGCTCCTCCACCGCGGCGGCCGGCAGCATGGAGAGCCTCGCGACGCAGATGAAGGAGGCGAGTAGCTGCCCCTCACTGGCTGGCGCAGGAAACCCCCCCCCCCCCCCCCCCCCGCCTGGGAGGGCACAGGGGCAAGGGTTTTGAAACAGCCAACAACCAACGCCACACCCTGAACGCAATCCTTTACCCGGAAAACTAACTGCGAGAACCTAACATTTGAAACTCTCATCGCAAACCCTAAAGGATCAAACCCTAACACGCATGTGTAAAGCTTTTCAAGCTTTGATTCGTTCCCTTTTGTTGGCATGAAAGGTTACTCGGGATCCATGTAAGGTTTCTAACGCGCATTGTAGGGGTTTTTTCTTCATCCCATTACAGTATTCTAAACGAAAGATGTGCATGGGCAGCCCCCCCCCCCCCCCCCCCCCCCCTCCCGGGAGACCCCTAATACCCTCTCTCTGGAGGGTTCCGTCTAGGGCAGCAGTCAGGGCGGCTGAGCCTCGCGGTGTGGCACGCTGGGCGCTGCGCGTAGGTCAAGCTCACGTGCACCTCCCTCAAGGCAGGCGGCGTGATGGGCACCAAGGTGAAGAAGCTACCAGGTGCGCGGTCAGCCCCCCCCCCCCCCCCCCCCCCCTTTCCTCACGTGCCCCCTGCTGAATCAACGGGCCGCGCAGGCTCCATGACGGTGGCGCAGCTGAAGAAGCTCTGCGAGACGCTGTTCAAGCTGAAGGCCAGTGAGCAGGTAGCTTCTCAGCCCCGCCCCCCCCCTCCCGCACCCACTTATACTTTCTGAACGCCGCCCTATGGCAGCAGGGGCATCCGTCCTCAATAAAGTATTGCCATGGAGACAGTCATTATACTTGTATACCCCCCCTGCTCAGGTATGCACTTTTTATTGCGCGCTTCATGCCGGGCCGCAGCGGCGGTCTGCAGCTTAACCTGATGCGGGGCGCCGGCTCCCGCCCTCCCGTGGCTGCATCCGCGGTGGCTCAGGCTGCCCCTCCTCACTCTGGGCAATGTGCCCGCCTCCACCATGCGCATGTGCGGGCGTGCTGACCCCCCCCCCCCCCCCCCGGGGCAGGCTGTGTGGCTCAAGATCTCAGGCGAGCCGATGCCGGAGAACATCGGCCTGGACGAGGGCCGGCCGCTGTCGTACTTTGACATGAAGGTACCACCGCCCCGGCCGGCGCACATCGCAGGGCAGCTGTTTATCCTCCCCCCCCCCCCCCCCCCCCCATGCGGCTGCCCATGCTGTACCATTCAACCAGGCCCGCGCATTTTTCCCAAAATAAGCGAATGGTTTGCTGTGTCGCCGCGAGGATCTCCCTGGCATGTCCGTTGAGTATTCTGATGATGATATGTAGACTATTTTTCAAATAGGATTTCCATCTTGGCAGGGGAGAGAGCGGTAGTGGTTGGAGGGGGGATTCATGATTAAGTAACCTGCGGTGTTAAAATGTATTTCACCAGAAATTGTGTATTTAATCCCTGACCGGTTCCCATGCTGGGGACGGTCCTAGCGGAGCATGCATATTGGTGTTGTTGTCCCGATAAAGGCAATCGTGTTACCACTTTCCTGGCATAGGCTGGCGGAAAGGTGTGAGCCACACATCCCCCCCGCTGGATATTTCTGAAGTACCGGGTCACTTGGGTCCAGTGAGTCCCTGCCCTGTGGTGTGTATCTATGATATAGCATTAGCTATGGTACACCCCTCCACACAAGTCCCAGGCCCCTTTTTCACCGAGTCCGAGTTCACAAATACTGGGGGCAGCTGAATGCAGGGTTTATGACATGAAACAGTGGATGCGGCACCTGAATATTCAGCCTTTATCATCACAGCGCTCTTAACCCTGTGGCCCTAACAGCTCAGCTGCCCTTCGTGGTCGCGGCGCCACAAGTCTCCGGGCGTTTCCAACTACCCCTCCCATGTGCGGCGTGAGTGCTCGCGTGCGCGGCCTCCATGCAGCCACGTACGGGCATGATCGCTTGCATCCGCAAACCCTAAACTTTGCGTGGAGAGGTGTAGGCTAAGAATCTTGCTGGGAGATTAAATATAGCACTATTTCTACTATCCCTTGGTCAATTGCGACTCTTCACAGTCCAGCACTCGTGTGGCAGGTTGGACTGGAGACACCCCCCCCCCCCCCCCCCCCCCTTGTTGCTAGATAGGCCGACCCCGGGGGGTATCCTCCCCCGCGTGCAGAAGAGGGCTCGTGTCCGGGAAGGGGGCGGGTTTGTGGCCCTCCCCTGGAGAAGGATGACACCGCCGGTCGCTGTCGCTGCGCAGGACGGGTACGAGATTATCATAGATGATCCACACGGCGCGTGAGGCCCTGCGCCGCTGCTTGTAACTTATCCCACCCAACAACGCTAAAACGAAGGAAGCAAAGGAGGGGAGGGCAGGAAAGAAACGGGCGTGATCCGCGCCCTTGGCAGCCCACGACGCGCTCCATGGTGTGCCGGGGCGCCGATGTCTCTGCCTCCCGGCTACGGATGCCCCACCCAGCCGCACCCTCACGCTCGCTTGCCCGCCTTGCGCAGCGCCTTGGCCGCGCCGGCCGCGATCTTGGTCACCCAAATCAGGTTGAGCAGGTTGAGCGTCACGTTGGCGGCGCGGTACCCCCAGATGGTGGCCGCCGGCAGGCGCGAGCTGCCCGGCGCTGCCAGCACGGCGGAGGTCGCCAGGAAGTAGTCCACGCTCATGGCTGCGCCGTTTGGAAGGATGCGGGCGAGAGGAGAGAAGGCGGGGGGGGGGGGGGGGGGGGGGGGAGGGTCATTGTTAGGGTGTGGGTTTTGATTATATGGTTTAAAACCCTTAATTTTAAATCAAAACCCTAAACTCTAAAGCACAACCAAGGACATCCATAAAATGGTGAATTCAGGGCTTGGTAGGGTCTGGGGCTTGTGCTGCTCAGGGTCTCATGGCTATTGGGTATCATCCCATCATTGTGTAGGGTTTCAGTCACTGCTAGGTTTCACGGGGCATGGTCTTGAGTGTTTTGGATCCACACCCCTCCGTCTGTGCTGCCCCCCCGTGGATGCGATTGTGGTCTGTTGTGACCCTGCAATACCATGGCTAGGTGTCATGCCCCGGGTGCCCGCCCTAGGGCGCACCGTTGCCAAAGACGTTGCGCACGCAGAAGAAGACCGCCAGCATGGCCAGCCCGTTGGCAATGAACAGCTTGCTGCCGGAGCGTCCCAAACGGAGCAGGTACCTGATGGGTCGGGCAAGAGTGCCGGGGAAGGATGGGGGCAGTGAAATTGAAATGGGAATCGGGATATGGCATGCCGACTTGCCGCTCTTCTCTGCTCCAGCCCTTTACTCTCGGCGCCTCTGCCATGTCGTTGTACTCAGTGTCCTGCTGCCTGTTGATCATGCGCCTGCACCTCCTTGATGTTGCCCCGTGTCCGTTCCCAGCATGTATCAAGGGACCCCCACACCGCTGCGAGAGCCTAGGCATGTTGCGGACGTATGCCTTCCGAATTGTGTGGTGCATGGCGGAAAGCAGATGGGGGGGGGGGGGGGGCGGGGGGGGGGGGCGCACCAGTGTGCGTGCACAAATGGCGTGCTGGCCTCGTACAGGATGAACGCGGCGCCGTAGAGGTGCTGCAGGCCGCTGAAGGCGCCGTAGGTGTAGATGGACATGCAGCACAGGGCATGAAGGAGGTACATCCCGCCCTCGTGCTGAACCTGTGCGCGCCGGGAGCAAATGAGCCCGCGACCGCCTGATGCTCTCGTTCGGCCCAGCTCCCTGCATGCCCCACCTTTCTTGCGGAAGTGGGTGACAACCGACGCGCATCGAGCAGTGGGGGGGGGGGGGGGGGGGGGGGCTCTTGCATGGCGGATGCAGATGACTGAGTCGTGGATGAAGTATCCGGAGCAGACGAGCAGCAACGACTGCGAGGTATGCGTGGAGGCATGCAGCCGGTCTGCCCACATTTCTGGGTCGGCAAGCACCATGAGGGCCAGCGGAAGCTGCGGGTGGGTTGAAGGGGGGGGGGGATGCGTTAGCAACTGGGCCGCGGTAAAATGCGGAGGTACGGATTCGGTGACCGGTGCAGCCCCTTGGCGGAATCGAGATAGAACGGCGGCGGGGCCCCGCACCGCGAGCATGTTGAACACCTCCCCCAGCAGCCGGCTAGACGCCTGCTGGAACACCGTCCGCCGCTCCGCCTCCCCCAGCTTCTCGCCGGGACGTGTGCAGGCGGCGACGATGGCCGCGCGCAGCGGGCGCCGCGACAGCACCCAGTCCAGCAGCAAAAACAGGAATGCTGCACCGGTCGCCAGCATCGGTTGCGTACAGGCGGGGGTCGCAAGGTGAGAAGATGCGGTGTCTCTCACCACGTAGTGATGTTTAATACATGGAGGCGTTGCGACCCAGCATGCCAGTCAGTCAGAGTCGCGTCTGTTCGGCAAGGCAGCATCAGGTGGGCATGCGCACTGGATAGCGCGACCTGCCCGAGCGTGGCAGCCTGTGCGGCGGAGAGCGGTAAGGCGTCCATCATCATGCTCTGCGGTCGCGTCGCCCGTGTGGGTGTTAAGGGTGTCTCGGCCGGGATGGGAGGGTTCGCCGCTACTCTAGCTGCAGCTAGCGCAATATTGAAAAGCGTTGGCGGCAGCTGCCTGGCGCAGCAGTGGCTGGTCTGTGATCCCTGCGTGCTGCCGATGACGGGGCAGATGAGCGACCGACGATACTGCCGCCGGTGGACGAAGCAGTGAGGGCTCCTGGGTGGGTGGTCGTAACGGCATGCAAGGCTGGCCAATACTACAGGCGTCAAAAGAAGTGAACGGTTAGGTCTTTTTTTCCGCCCCCGGGACAGGACTGGCACCACTGAAACCAGAAACCAGTGAAATCTACGACGGCCGTTTAGGCAGCAATCCAGTTACGGGAAGCCCTGGGCAGGCGACGCTCCGTCATCATCAAGCAAATTGCCGAAGCATTCTGCAAGACTAATTGAGGCCCAGTGACGGAATTTCCAACACTGTTGGATCACCGTCTAAAACACTGCCATGAAAATACCCGGCACTGACCACGAAAGGTCCGCCCTACCCGTTTGGTCGTCGGCCCATTCGAGTAATGCGAGTGGGGGCAAGCCCCAACCCGCGGAGCAAAGCACTTCGGGAGTGCGATACATGTGCAACAAAGAAGGCAATGTGAGGGACGAGGGCCCGACGTCATAGCCCGATGCCCGATCATGCCCGATGTGATTTCCCATTCTCATCAGCAAAATCCAGGGCGCCGTGATAGGATGATTTGGGGGGGGGGGGGGGGGGGGGGCGCTGCCCAAAATAAAGGCAGTTAAGTCCTCGGGTGTTGACGCAACAACCTGACTACTAATAAAATCCCTGAACTCCGGAACTAACAACCCAAAATTATGACGGTGATACCCCCACCGCGAGCACTCCCCCAACAATGTTCGATAGTCTCAGATTCACCGCCACATGCAGGGCAGTGTTCCAGGAACCGCACAGGCATGGCATGAATCCGGGCCAATCGGCGGGCAGTGGGAAATACTCGGGTGCGTAATTGAATCATAATGTGCAGCCCGGCCACAACCCCCGCGGGGACACCCACACCGTATTGTGGCCACGGGTTTGACGCATAAGACGCCTGGACATATATACCCCAGGTTTTATTGCGTGCTAACGATGCCGACGATTCGTAACGCGCCCACACCGATGCCTTTACTAGTTTAATTAGCGGCATCGCGCGCGGCTGGTGACCTCAACTCAAGTGGAAGGTGCGCCCCCTCAGCTAGCCCTACGTTCGCCCTAGCTAGTCGATCTAACCACCGCACAGTCCCCGACTTCCACATGTTAGGGCGCGCCCGACTTGGCTGATCTATACCATTATACATGCATTCAAGTCGGATGCTTTAAGGAACGCCCGAGCGCGTGCCGCAGCGGCCGTGCGTAGCCTCTATGGGCGCAATATCCAATTCCCGCATCCTTCATCGGTGCAGTGGCCACCCTAGGGGAGTTTTTACCCACCCCAATGAGGCACCGCAAGCACTGATTGAGTACAGTTTGTACTTCATTTGCGCCGCTAGTTCTATCCATGCCCCTTACTTCACACCCATGAGTTAAAACCGGCAGTCCACAGGTTTTAAAGACAAACACACGCACATTAATATGAATTATGTCCCGTCCACCGACTAATACCGAATCGAGCGCCTCAATGGCGTGTTTACCCTTCTTAACCCGGTCGTCTACTATGTGTTGCATACCTAAATTCGACCGTACCCAAGTATCTATATTCATTTACAACCGGTACCCGTTCCCCCCCAAGCTGCCATCGGGCAGCTTGTTCGCGTAACGCGGCCTCGTCGGAATATCGGCCTATTGCCATCACCCCACACTTAAGTACCCAAACCCCATAAAATGGTCTTCCGCCGACTGCGAGAAGTGGGCGAACATGGCATGCAGGCCAACAAACGGGCATGTGACGCCAATAGCGTCGTCCGCGTATAACTGACTTGGCACCCTTATTGGTTGCCAAGTCAGTTATACGAGTGACTCGGCACCGCTAATGTGTCGGTGCACCCTGGTACATCACACCCTAGATGTTCTACCCCATCGAATATATCGTTAATAAAAATGTTAATAAAATAGGAGGGGGGAAGCGGGGCATCCCTGTCGGAGGCCACGCTTTATGGGTATGGGGTCTGATAGTGTTCCCGGGGCCACCCATGTATTGACCCGCACCAGCATACTATCCATGTATAAAGTTTTAATGAAGGTAAGCATATGACCCGTAACTCCTATGGCTTGTAGTTTTAGGAATAAAAGCTCATGAGGTACGGTGTCATATGCCTTCCGGAAGTCAATAGAACCCGCGTACGTGGGTAGACCTGCCGCTTGGCGGCAAGCCGCGACATCGAACAAGCTGGCGACTTGCATACGGCCCTCCTCATTCCGCATAAAACCCGCTTGCCAACGGCGGATTATGTCTTTAGCTTGGCAGACGTCTTGTAAGCGTTGGGTGATGACGGTCATAAGAACTTTCATAGCGGTACCCATAATCGAAATACCCCTAAAATTGCCCATAATAACCGTCGCGTCGCCTTTCTTGGGCACCGATACTATGGCCGAGCTACGCCGCTGCTGGGGGATATAGTTCTCAGTCCATATCCCGTTAATTAAGGCCAGCAATACCTTGCCAAAATGGCTATTTGGGGCGTATATCGCCATTTTTAAAGCCTCCGCAGTGATCCCATCCTGCCCTTGGGCCTTATTATTTTTTAAACGCCTAAGAGCCTTGACTATTCCTCCCATGTTATATGCCCATTAATCCCGTTTAGTGCGGGGGCAATGGGTGGCGATGTACCGTGGCGGTATTCCCACGCCGCACGGTATATCGCAACCCGTTGTGCTAGGGGGAGGTGGGGGTCACGCAGCAGCTCCCGATAGTGCCGCGCCTAGCACGCATTGATTTTGCCATGCTAGGTATGAAATACTCCCGATGCCGGATCGTGTGGTGCTGGCTGGTCATTCGCGCCCTCACATGACCCCTGCCCCTCGGAGAGAGCGCGCCCACTTCCTGAACTCCCGGCTCCCGCCACCCTTCTTAAAATCCCGAACCGCTTTTTGCACGGCCCGCTCCCTCTGGCGGCGGCGGTTATTACGTACTAGTGTGCGGACCCTATGCCGTGCAGTAGCATAATGTGCCGACGCTAGAGCGGCATCCCGAGGGCCCCTTGCCCCCCGGCACGCCACAAAGGCCATGCGTCGACGATTAATCGCACCTAGGATAGACCGTTGCAGCGGCGGCCCTAGGCCACGACGCATGGGCTTGGTAAGAACCCCTACCCCACGCGCCGCCGACCATATTGCCCGGATAAAGTGGTCGGCGCCGGTGTCTAGGGACCCCCCCCCCCCCTCTCCCGAGGGCCTGCCGTCTACATGTGGGTCATCTAGAGGGGTGCGCACCGCGAACGGATTAGCGATGACAAAATCATAGAACGGCTTGGGCCATTCAGAGGGAGAGTCACCGTGGGCCGGTTTGGGAATGGACCTTGCAGACATGCGTTCATGCAGGGGAGGTGGACAGGTCTCCTCACGGATGGCGCCCACGGGGAAAGAAGACTGGAACGGTTAGGTCTTATCCGAGCGCAGGCTGCACGCCACATGCCGCCAAACCGATTGATGCCCGATTGCTGCCCTGTGGGCATATCTAAAACCCTAAAACCCGCTATATCCTCATCTTCCCTCGAGTCAGCCGCCCCTAGTACTCGCACAATGGATGCGATGGCGTGTGCTGTTGGACATATACACGCATTTACATTGGTGAAATGCTACATTTTGCTAGATGTAAATGCGTTACATCGTATGTACGCGGTGTACATCTAGGGTTAGTTAGGGCATTTATATGCCCTACTCTGAGAACACGCGGGGTAATGTTACGGCTATGTTGCGTCGCGAGCTAGCTTATGGCCGCGCTTGGCGTATGGGCTTCAATTTCAAAGGGAGTAGGTAGGCAAGGGATGTTAGCCGAAAAGTGTGCAGGCTTAGTTACACGGAAATGGCGGGGTACTTGCGGCTAAGAGCCACAAAGCGGGAGGGAGGGCGGGTTGTGCGGGCAGGAGGCCAGCACAAAACCAAGAGAGTGGTCCAGTCTAGCGGATGATGATGGTTTTATAAGATTTGATGTGTACGGGGGTGGCCGATGTTTTCGCCGTGGGCGGCACGCGAAGTGCCGTACATCGGCGTCTCATTGCTTAAGCACCATGACTGCCCAATCACTGGCGATCACTGGCGCGCTTGCAGAGATCGCATCCGGCCGGTGTCGACACCCGCATACCCTTAGCTGCAGGGAGGAAAAAAGGAAACCCAAGAACACAGCTCTAAATATTTCAAAGGGAGGTAGGAAAGGGAGGTTAGCTAGCCACTTCGGTCTCCAGGACCGCTGCGGAGGGGGCGGGGCGGCGGCCGACGGAGCGGGGGGCGCTCCGATAAGGCTGCGAAGGGGGGAAGGGGGGGGGGGGGGGCAGCCGAACAGAAGCGCGGCGGCGCGGGTAGGATTCGTTGTCGGGTCAATGTAGTCGTTGATTACTACAGAATTGCGGGCCCAACCGCCCCAATGGCGGATTTCGTTCAGGGGCACGCCTGCTGCGTTTGCGCCAGACACCGCGCCCTTTCGTAAACAGTGCGAGGTCCACACGAAAGGGGGGGGGGGGGGGAGGGGAGGGCTCGATTGATGCGGCCGGTGGCTCGCTTGAGCCAGTCGCCGAGGGTGGAGGCGTTCCACGTAAGGGGCGGGGTAGCCCTATTGTTGGGGAGCGCGCATAATCGGTGAGGTTACTTGGCGGAGGGGGCTGCCCGGAACGCCGCGTCGCGGCAGGCGATGAGGCGGCATAGAAGGGCTGTCCAAGTGGTCACGGCGGTGGCAGGGATTTGGAGTAGGGGCTTGAACCCGTCTCGGCGCTTGCGATGCCCCCTTTAATGCCCCCCTCTTCCGCGGTTGACGAAGAGGGTAATGATCTAGGCGTCCTTAACCATGTCGCGGAGTCGCTAGGAGACGTTGGACTCACCACGAGAGTAAAACATATATGAGCATATACCGCGGCGCCTTCCCGAAGCATGATGTTGTAGCTAAAAAAGGTAGCAAGGTCGTCGAGGATGTGGTGATGATCATGTCGCATGGAAGTGGGGCGCGCCGCAGCTCCTCGCTGGTCTTGAGGTGGCGGATCTGAAGCGCGCGCTTCATATCGCCGATGGCTGGGCCGTTGGCCGGGGCATCATTCCGACCGGTGTGACGTAGGAAGGTGTTGATGGCCGAGAGGTAGGGTTGCAGAAAGCCGGCGCCGATGGTACCGCGCTCCGCAATCCAGACGAGGTAGCGGACGCAAGTAGACTCGGTGCAGTCAGGGTGGGGGTGCCTTCTTTGTCGATGCAAAATTCGGCGAAGACGCGAATCCTGCCTTCGTAGCTGGAGTAGGTGCCGGCCGTGAGCGATGTAGCCAGGAGGTCGAGCACCTTCGCGGCCCGGTCATCCGTGCCGTAGAGGGCTTCGATGCTGCCACGCATGACCTCGCTCCAAGGGGCCTTCGTTTCGGCGTCGGAGATGAAGTAAGTAGATGTCTTCGTGGTGCGGCGGACGCGCCGGAACGAGCCGTACGCTGCCGCCGGGTTTGGTGGCGGTGCTCGCCGGGTGATAACGACGGGACCGTGTGTAGCACGAAGTTGATGCCGAGAAGGCATGGTACTGTAGCCGCCGACCTCGTAACGCGCGTCACGTGAGTACCTGGCTCGTCTGGCTGCCCGCAAGAGGTTGCGTGAGCGACGGGCAAAGAGGGTTAGCGCGGCAGGTAGGGGAGGGCGCGCGAGAAAGGGGGAGTCGGTGTAGACTCGTGATGTGGAACGACCAAATAGAGCCGGAGAGGTTGACTCCGGCGAGGGTCTGGGGAGGACGACGACCCGAGCATGAGAATCGGCGGCGAGGGAGTCCCGCTCGTGCCGACGACTCCAATGAATGCAGCGTTGCTTGGAAGGCGCGCCCGGAGGCGTGTCCTCGAAACGCAGCTATCTAGGGTCGGCGCGGCGGAGCACCCCATCCTTCGGCCTTGTAGGCCGTGGGGGGCTCAGCCTTTGCCTTGCTCTTACCAAAGCCCTCGGTGACGTCCTTTGCGAAGGTGGATCGTGGCGCCACCGCCTCGCGCCCCGGACGCGCGTGCCTGGAGTTCTCGCGGTGATTGCTGCCGCCGCTGTCCCGGTTGCGGTCATTGCGCCGAAGGGTGCCGCCGAAGCACTGACGGGCGGTCGTTTTCGCGGCGCTCGCGATGTCGGCTGATGTCTTCGCATCGCTTGCGATGTTCGCGCCGTAGACGCAGTCCTTGTAGAGCTTCAATACCTCGGTGAACTCCGGCGATCCCTGGTTCTCGGTACCTAGGCGGAGGTAGCGCTCTTTTAGGACGTCGAGGGCGAAGCTGTCGCCGTGGTGCATCTATGTATCCTGGTGCTTGCGGAAGTAGGCCAAGCGGAACCGGTGGCGTCGTCGATGGCCTCCATGCTGTGGACGACGGCCTCGAGCAGTTGCCCGAAGGCCGGCGTAATCCCGTTGGTGACGCATGCCGCCGCCAATAGCTATCGCAACTCGACGGTCGAGCCGGCGATGAAAGCCCTGCAGCACGCGGCGTGGTAGTACTGATCCGCTGCCAGCTACATACGAGGGTTACCGGGGAGGTACTCGAGCACACGGTCCAGGGCGATGGGGAAGAGCCATGGGCGTCGTATATTGTCGGGGGGGCATCCCGTTCTCAAAACCGGGCTGAGCTCTAGCGAGGGCGGTTTTCCAATTAAGATAGCCTAGCTCGCTCGAGGGAGCGAAGGGCGCACGGACGTTCCGGTCCTTACCACCGGCGCGGGACTCGCCCCCCCCCCCCCCCCCCCCCCCCCCCCCGCGGAATGGGGGCATTTTCACCCGCGGCAGCTGGCGGCATAGGAGTCTCTTGGGTGGCGAAGAATGTGCAGAGCTACTGGATGAGTTGCTTCATTTTCGCGTCTTCCGCCTGACGATGCGCCGCCTCGAGGGAGCCTTGAGAAGTAGCCGTCGTCCCGACGCCCTCGACAGCCGCCGCCTTGCCGGCGTCGACCATCTTGGGCCCGGTAGGTGAGCCGCTGCGAGACATACTTAGCAAAGGGGTCATCGGGAAGGAACCGCATGGAGAAGAGCCTCGGCGTGAGCAGGTGATGTAGAAGCAATAAGAGCGAAGGGTGGAAGGTTGAGTCTTGTTTCCGGGGCCTTAGCACCCTGCACGGTCCGAAAACACGAGTTAGTGCTGTGCGGGCAGGAGGCTAGCACATATCTAAGAGAGTGGTCCAGTCTAGCGCACGATGATGGTTTTATATGATTTTATAGGTACGGAGGTTACCGATGTTTCCGCCGTGGGCGGCACGCAAAGTGCCGTACCTCGGCGCCTCAATGTTGAAGCACCATGACTGCCCGTGATCAATCACTGGCGCGTTGCAGAGATCGCGGGTTCATTGCCGGTGTCGACACCCGCATACCCTAAGCTGCATCTATCGAGAGAAATAGGAACCCCCAAGAATACAACTCTAAACAAAATCAATGATACCCGCCCGCTAGGGCGTGTCTGAAAAACGGAAATTGTCAGTCAACAATAAAGTGCGCAAATAAATCGCAATATAAGCGCGCAGTACATATGTCACAGTGCGGGTGAAAACTTTGTGCAGTACCTCGTCGCACCCGCTAAGTCCGCGCAAGGTCCGCGCACCGTGGTTCGCGCGCGGCGGGCCCGCCTGACTATGAGGAAATCTGCATCTGCGAGAATGGAACATGCGCACGGTTGTGAGCGCGTACGGAGAGCACCGCTTGTACGCTCAGGCCTCAGCTCGAAAGTATCAATGATGCTCTGTTTTCTTTGTCATACCCGGTACCGAACGGCTTGCTGTACCGCGTTGGGGCACCGATTTGAAGTCGACATCAAAACTCGTTCATTAATTTTAACGCATGTAGTACGCCGTGGCTCCATCGCACACGAAGTGTACAGCATACGCAAATCTAAGTGTGAGGAGTTCATGTCAGGCTGTCACAACCCTAGATCTCGACCTCGCTAAATGCCCTACTACGTAATCTCGTTAGCATATGCTAACGATTCAGCAATATTGCTGACTATATGTTGATCACTGGCTAGACATGCTCGATAGCGCCGGCGTCGCAGCCCGCCGAGTGCTGGGTATATCCCCTAGCGCCGATAGACCACCTTCTCCACTGTCGGTGCTGGTGAAACGTGAGAATTATTTAAAAGGTGGTATGCGCTGCGGTATATATACCTAGCACTCAGCGGGATGCCACGCCGGCGCTATCAAGCATGTATGGTGATATAGTCAGCAGTGCTAATGAGGTTACACAGTAGGGCACCAATTACTGAGGTCGAGAGCTAGGGTTGTGACCCTAACACGATCTCATCACATTTCTCCCCGTCACAAAGGTATCAACTGGCGGTAATATATGTGGGAAAGTGTATGGCGGCGCAGTAGTGTGTCAACACATGCAGCTGCAACAACATAATTATGTCTGCCAGATGACAGTCACACGCTGAAAAATCAGCATGGCAGATTCCCACTCAGAAGTGAACGCTCGTCAACGACATGGAATTATGATGTGTGACAGAACTTGAATTCAAATTCAAATTGATTACAATGTGCTAGCATGATGCTCTGCACCGCTCAAACCGCGTTGTTCTTGGGGCATGTCATCTCTAAGCAGCATAGTCGGGAACACATATAGCGAAATTAAAGCTCAAGCTACCGGCCACCATCTTTCGCTTCCTATCCCCGCCACGTCACGGTATCATTAATTATGTTTTTCCTTCCGGGTAACTACGGATAGTCGCTAGTACGAGCGACTACTTGTAATTGGCAATACGGGGATCACGGATGCGGTATACTCGCTCCACCCCGAAAGGTTTCCCGGTAGTACATCGGCAATTATTTATCGGTCGCCGTGCTGCATCTTGGCTCCACCTGCCGCCCTCGCTGAAAGTATCCCGCAAGTCGTGGCGCTGAGCGCCCCGTTGCGCCGGCTGCGGCGGTCCGCTGGCCTCGGCCGTGGTCCGCCGCTGTTGCCTCCATCGCGCCCGCCCGAGCTCCTCGCGGTAGGATCCCCGAGGGGGACTGGAGGGGGACAAGCGGGCACCAACTCTTACCCCCCCCCCCCCCCCCCCCCCCCCCTCCTCCTCCGTCCGCGTGTGAGTCGTCGCTCTGTGGTCAGCAGACCGGTCTTGCGCGCCGCTCTCCGCCGCAGCACGCCATGTCGATGTAGCCGCATGACCAGGGTCATACCGGGTTGGCCGCGAGCTGACTCCACCCGATGCATGGCCGCGACTCCCTTAGGGCACTCCGGCTCTTGTCTCCTGGCACCCGCCGCCAGACAACGGCCCACTAGGAGCGGAGGATCGTGGGTGCGGCAGGTCTGGCTGCACCATCCCCACCTCCACGTGGCAGTGGGCGGCCACCCCTTAGACCCGTGCCCGCTTGGGTGCGGCAGGGGGCTGAGCGGGGTGGCCGCTTGTGGCGGGTCCTTGGATCCTGCGACAACCATGGAGCCTTTCAAGGGGCTTTTCAAATAATACTCGTTGTCCCGCGGTAGCGCTTGTTGCCGCCGCATGGCAGCAGCCCTATACGGGGGGCTGCTAAAATTAATTTAGGCCTTGCGTCGGCCTCTCCGAGATCCGCGTACACGTGGGGAGGGGGTATGTACGACTCGGCCGAGGACAACCTACTCGCGATGGCTGTTCGAAATAAAACCTTGTTCTCGTACCTCGGTACCAGCTGCGACTACCGACCGCGTACCCCCTATACCCGCATGTGTTCCACCTGTGATTCTATCGCATCCTGTGATATCGCCTTCTGCTGCTAGCTCATGTAATAAAATTCTATCGCATCCCGGCCTAGTACAACGGAATGTTCGGGGGCGCCCTGCGGCTGGCCCATTCGGAACACCCGGAAAATCCTCAGCCACCCCGTGAGAACGGGCGAGGGTGGCGAGCGCGAGGAGACGGGATCCCGGCACTGAGTGAAAGGTGGGGCAGGCGTTCGAAGGCGGAGAGGCCGGGCATGGTAGCGACTGAGGGGCCAAAAGACATGAGCCGGAGTGCCCCTTCTCCCCGAGGGAGTCGCAGCCATGCAGCGGGATGAGTCAGCTGGCGGTCAGGTCGGTCAGACCATGGACGGGCGGCCACAGCGACGAGGCGCGATGCGGACACAAGCGGCGCGCGGGCGAGCATGACCTGCCTCCCGACCACAGAGCGACGACACGGGGGCGGGGGGGAGAGGAGGGGGGGGGGGGGGGAGGGGGTTGGTGCTCGCCTTTTCCTCTCCAATCTCCCTTGGGGATCGTACCACATGACGAGCTCAGGCGGGCGCGGTGGGACGACCAGCGACGCGACATGCGGGACATTTTCAACGATGGCGACATGTGGAGCCAAAACGCAGCACGATGACCGAAGATTGCGCGGTGCCGGTGCATTACCGTTGTACAGGAAAACCTTTTCGGGGGCGGGGCGAGTGCTCTATTCGTAATCTCCGTACTGCAAATTAGCGGCAATAGTCGCTCGTACTAACGACCGCATGTAGGAATCCGGAGAATAACACATTTTTTTATCACATGATGGAAGGAGGCGTATTGGAAATCAAAGAGGATGACCGGTAGCTTGAGTTGTAATTACACTACATTTGTTCCCTACTATGGTTAGAGTTAACATGCCCTAAGAACAGCTCAGTCTAGGCGGTGGTGAGCGGCAAGCTAGCACGTTGTAATCAATTTCAATTTCATGTCTTCTTGCCCCCGAGTCGCTGCCGGGCCCGGCCTCTTCGCCCCCGAACGCCCTATGCAGGTAGAGCTAACCCGGTCTGACCATGGACATGCGGCTACAGCGACGAGGCGCGATGCGGCGGCAAGCGGCGCGCATGCAAGAAGGACCGGCCTGCCGACCACGGAGCGATGACACGCGGACGAGGGGGGGGGGGGGGGGATAGGATGGGTCACACCGCCGCTATATATGCAAAGGCGTGGTGGCGCTTAATAACTGTTCAATCAACCGGGATAGTGGTACTACGCGCCCGAGCTGAGATGCATGGTTGCGCGCACTATTTGGTACTGTTAGCCCTCCTCACCTTGACCAAGGCAAGGACATACTCCATTCGCCCAACGAGAGTGAAGACATGGTGCATGAAACTGCATTCGGCGCCATAGGAACATGCATCCGACTTATACTGTATAACAGGTATAACCCATTTAGTGGATCAACCAACTAAACTAGGGGGCTGTGCGGTGACTAGGCCGACTAGCTAGGGCGAAACTAGGGCTAGCTGAGGCGGGGCGCATTTTCCACTTGAGTGGAGGTCACCGGCCGCGCGATGCCGCTAAACTAATAAACGCATCAGCGCTGGCGCATTATTACGAATCGGCGGCAGCGTTAGTTTGTATACTAACAGTTGGGGTATATATGTCCAAGCGTGTTATGCGGCCAACCCGTCGCCACAGTACGGGGTACGGCACGGGTGTCCCCGCGGAGGTTGTGGCCGGGCTGCACATTGTGATGCATTTATACGCATATGAGTATTAATTTTTTCAGTGCCCACCGATTGGCCCGGATTCATGACATGTCCCGGCCATTCCTTGAGCACTGCTGCCCTGCGTGCGGTAGGAGTGAATCTTAGACTATCGAACATATGTTGGTGGAGTGCCCGCAATGGGAGTATCGCTGTCATGATTTTGGGGTAACTGATAGTTTCAGCATAGTTTAGAGATTCTATTAGTAATCAGGTTTCATCGGCACCTGAGGACTTAACCGCCTATATTTCGAGCAGGGTCCCTCCCTCCCTTCGGACCTTCATGGTGCCCTCGATTTTTATTATCATATTTTACTGGGAATGGGAAATTCGTCCATTTATGGCGTTGCGTTTTGCCTCACCTACATTATTGCCTTGTTTGTTGCACGTCTATATATCGCTCTCCCAAAATGCTTTACTCCGCGGGATGGAAGAGTTTGCCCCAAACTCGCACTACTGGAATGATGGGCCGACGCCCAGACGGATGGGCAGACCTTACGTGGTCATTGCGGGGTATTTATTGATGACCGTGTTTTATGGACTGCGATCAAAGGTGTTGGGAATTCTGCCACTTGCATTCAATTAGTCTGGTGGAATGCTTCCGTAATTTGCGTGATGACTTTAGCGGAGCGTCGCCTACCTAGGGCTTTTCCGCACAACTGGATCCCTGCAGTCATATATAGAGACGCTGCAATTAAACGATTCACTGTTGCCAGTCCTATCCGGGGGTCGCCAAAATACGGGTACTCATAGCGGCATGGTGATAGACGGCAACGAGCAGCAGCGACACGATACCATTGTCGTCGTACCAGTAGCGACTAGTAGTCGCCGGCTCGCAGCGCGCGACGCGGTAGTAGTCGTAAATTTTACTCGACAACAGTGCCGTACCAATAAAACTGTGCGTTGCCACAGTACGGTGTGGGTGTCCCCGCGGGGGTTGTGGCCGGGCTGCACATTATGAAACAATTACGCACCCGAGTATTTCCCACTGCCCGCCGATTGGCCCGGATTCATGCCATGCCTGAGCGGTTCCTGGAACACTGCCCTGCATGTGGCGGAGGTGAATCTGAGACTACCGAGCGAACATATGTTGGCGGAGTGCCCGCGGTGGGGGTATCACCGTCATACTTTTGGGTTGTTAGTTTCGGAGTTCAGGGATTTTATTAGTAGTCAGGTTATTGCGTCAACACCTGAGGACTTATCTGCCTTTATTTTGGGCGGGGTTCCCCTCTCCCTTATTCACGGCGCCCTGGATTTTACTGGGAATGGGAATTTTTCCAGCTATGGCGTCGGGCCCTCCCTCACATTGCCTTCTTTGTTGCACATGTATCGCACTCCCGAAATGCTTTGCTCCGCGGAATGGGGCTTGCCCCAACTCGCATTACTCGAATGGGCCGACGCCCAAACGGGTAGGGCGGACCTTTCATGGTCAGTGCCGGGTATTTTGATGGCAGTGTTTTACACGGTGATCCAACAGTGTTGGAAATTCCGTCACTGGGCCCCAATTAGTCTTGCGGAATGCTTCGGCAATTTGCTTGATTGTCGCCTACCCAGGGCTTTCCGTAACTGGATTGCTGCCTTAACGGCCGTCGTAGAGACGCTGCAAGGGTTTCACTGGTGCCAATCCTGTCCCGGGGGCGGGAAAACAACTATGCGTATTATTTTATCGGCGGGACTGCGCTACTACCGGTACCGCCACTCGTCTGCTGTAATACTTCTACCCCGCGAGTCCTCGCAGCCGCCTGCTGCGCTGGCATATGAAAGAGAAATGTACGTGCGAGACCAATTTCTATAGCAGAATAATGTGCATCCGTATCATTTGTACTGTACTCATTCCGCATCACCCTCATCTGGTGCTGCTTCCACCGCGCAATTGCTGTAGTGGACGTTTTCTATTGCCTTTTCGGGTGGTTTCTTGATCGCCTTTTGCAGCTAGCTCATGTAACTAGCATATCTAATTAGTACTCACGGACAAGTAGCATATGTATGGAATATCTATACACATATACCAAGTCTTTGCTGCGGTACACACTGCATGATATACCGCAAGTACTACAGCTGTTCTAAGTGACTTCGTGGTTCCCTTGGCTCCTTCTTGGTTCTTGGCTCCCTGTCCTCCTGCTCGACCTTGTTTTCAGGCTTATGTCTCTCTTTTGCTGGCAACCTTTCACAGTTGAAGTTAGTTCTGTTTGTAGTGCGCTTTTGTGAAAGCCCTTATGTAATTATCATACTACATCTGTTCAGCTGATTCAGCTGTTTTTTTTTCCCGCCCCCGGGACAGGACTGGCACCAGTGAAACCCTTGCAGCGTCTCTACGATATTCAGCTGTTGCTTACAAAACATCCTTACTTCGACCACTCACGAGGCTTATTCAGCAGGCGCGGGCGCCGCAGCGGCGGTTTATCCTTCTATAACTACCGCGAAGGCTCTGGAATGTGCAGTGGTGACATATACACTGTTTACCATACCTCATATATACATAATCGCAGTAGTAGTCCCTACTGCTCACTATAGTACTTGCACCCCTATATCTATAGGATCATATATGCACAGTCTTCTGGCCTACGAGGGACAACATGAAGATATGTATCGTGCCGCAAAGTTGTGTTGGAGTGCTTGGGCACAGGCAAAATTATACAAGGTCATCTGCCCCATCATATTCATGTTCATCGGTGTACACATCACGGCGACGGGATATGTACGTCGGCGACGGTGACGGGAAGACATAACTATATACTGCTTTATTGGCACGATGGCCTGTGCCTCATGCGAGTACATACCAGGGTTGAGCTCCTGTGGGATTTCTCGTACTGCAGCCTGCAGTTCAGTTTGCTGCAGCCTTATTCAGTGCAGCATGCAGTGCTTCTCATATATGTCGTTCGCAGCAGAGGTGTGTGCAATGTGTAGCATGATACAAGCTGAATGTGATGCATAGGGACCACAAGAGTGCGATACTTATGTAATATTTCATAAAGAAGGTCCCCCAACCCTCCTCTACATTGGCGGGCTCCGCGCCCACGTTGTTCAGCATCCTCAACCTTCCCCCACTGCAGCTGGCCGGATGAAACTTCACCGGCATCTTGCATGTCCACAGGAGCCAGCCGTTCCTCGCCACGCGGCTTGGTAATATCTACCTACACACCGCCAGGAACGTGCGCGCATTAGTATACGCCTAGCAGCCTGGTGGCCTCACGCGAAAGTCTTAAGTCCTTAGGATCTTCTGGATATTAGAAACGCATGTCCTCATGTTCTCCAGGCTCATCCTTCTCCTGAGATGCATCGTGATGAGGTCAGCATAAAAGAAACACGCGCTCGCACTCCATCTGCAAGCCAGACACACATGGAGCAGTCCTAGCAACGCTATCAATCTGAGGGAAGGAGCGCCCGCGAGTCTTCCACCACGCCAACGGGTCCCCGCGACGGGTCTATGGCAGGAACTCGCAGGTGCGGAAGGCTAGACCGCCGCGCTCCCCGAAGTCCTGAGCAGCTGCTGCCGTCGCCCGCCTCTTGCCTCATGCCATGGCGCGCGCCTATCACAGGGGGGTGGGGATAGGTGCTGGCGAGGGTGTGAAAGAGGGATTGGTGTGACCTCCAATGGCAGCGGGATGTGCGGGTACAGTGCTTGTGTGTGGCCTGCAACGGCCGGTTCCACCACCATGCGCCTGATGTCCAGTGCCCGTGACCCTCACCACCGTGTCCCAGGTGACGCGCCTAAGCTTACGTTACTGCACAGCAGCCCGAGTTTTCCCCGTACTGCAGGCTGCGGTGTCGTAGCTCAACAAAAGCTCTGCGGTGCAGAGCTTGCCAAAGCCCAACCCTGTCCGGCGACACCTACAGAGGAGAGCTGGCACGCTGAAGTAGTACCATTGAATGTTTACACGATTGCGCCGCAAGACAGCACCCCGGGCTCCCGGCATAAATACAGCATGCGGCACAATCGCTGCACCAGGCATGTGTGACCTAACGACTATAACTACTGTGAGGGACCAGTACTGCTGGGACACTATCTCAGTCCCGTGTTGCCAGCGGCAACTTCGCGGTGCGGGGCTCCTCATGCTACATGCGCATTTCGCTGCGATGTCCACCGTTTCCTCCTAACAGCGCGGGCTGGCATGATTGTCGGCTTCACAATCACATGGCCCTGTGGGACCCACTGCGGCCATCGGCAGGCGCGGAAGGCCTGCCTACGGGATGCAGGTGGCCAAGAGGCCCGCCCCCGAGTGGTCAATGTTCACGTTTGCAGCGCAGATCAGCTCCCCGAGCACTTGATCCGTGTTGCTGTTGACGCACCGCGCCCTCTGCCCTACGTCATCCCATTCCAGACGAATCTTGCCCACATTGATCTCGCATGTCAGTGATGCTGTGACCGTGGAAAAGGACCCCGCGCTCGGGGTAGGAGAGGGGGTTGGGCTGGGGGTAGGAGAGGGAGTGGGGCTGGGCGTAGGAGCGGGGTGGGGCTGGGAGTAGGAGAGGGGGTGGGGCTGGGGGTAGGGGCAGGGCCACCCTCGGCGCAGATGCCCAGCTCCGGCACGCACTCGCCGCCGCAGTGGCCGGGTGTGCAGATCTCCGTGGAGCAGTCGGACCCGATGTAGGATAAGAAGCACGCACACTCGCCTCCCATACACACGCCGTTGCCGCTGCAGTCGTCGGGGCACGTCAGCCCAGCGCACGTCTCGGTGTTGTCCGGGCAGGGGCCAAAGGTGCCCCACCCAGCCCGCCGTGCCACTCAGCACCACGTCTTCCCCGGTAGGGCAGTCCACCTTGGTGCCCGAGCCCAGGTCTAGCTGCAGCATGCCGGTGGCGGTGCACGACATCTTGAGGCAGCGAGGCCAGGGGAGGTTGTAGCCCTCCGGTGACTTCATGCTGCCACGGATGTCCATGCAGCGCGAGTTGGCGCCGAAAGAAGTTGCCTAGAAGGTTGTCGTTCAGAGGCTGCATGGAGGGGTCGTAGCAGTTGTGTGTGATGACGACCCCCGGCTTGCCCGGGTGGCGAAGGGTCATTGGCGACATTGGCACCTCGCACTCAGGGTGGAACGTGGGATCAGCCAGGCATGTCGCCACAAATGCGTTGTTGTCAGAGCAGCGGAACCCGGAATCCCCCGGCGGGCAAAATAATTTCTGGCTGGGATTGGCTGCGACGAAGTCTGTGCAGGTGTGTGTCAGGAAGTCGCAGCCGGCCTTGTAGCCATAGCTGTTGGGCGTCACATTCTCCCAATTTGCAAAGTACCAGCCGCTGTCCTCTGCCATCGCTGCTGTCAGCGGACCAATGTTGGCTTTACCAGTGCCATCCGCACGCGGGCCCATGACGTCGCCGCGCAGAGTGGACGACTCCCAGTGGGACATGGAGCCGCCATCCTCCAGTGCCATACCCTCTGCGGAGGGGCAGCCAAAGTAGTCGCGCGCCACCTCCTGCACCTTGGGCGTCTTCAGCACCGTCCGGCCATGTACATCAGTGGTGTAGCGCTCCGCGTGCGTGTAGCCCTCCCCACTCTCGCCGATGAACTGATATTGCACCAGCCAGGTGCTAAAGAACAGGACATGTAGCATCTCGTGCACGGCAACTGCGGCCACCACCTTCGGGTCCGAGTCGACGCCGAAGGCGTTGGGGCAAAAGTTGATGCCTCCAGCGAGCGGTCGGTTGGTATCCGTATCGAACTCGCACGCCAGGGCGTGTGCATACTCCCCGTTGCAGTTGGCTTGGTCAGCGATGACGTAGATGATGATGTCTTTGTCCTTGACGCCCTCGCCGCCGGAGGTGGTAGTGCACGAGTCTTGCGAGGGGGCCGTGCACAGCTCGTAGTCCCGGAAGTACTTCGAGTCGTGCCTGATGCCGTCCGGCTCGTAGCACCAGCCAGGATTGTCGTAGTTCCTCCGGTACTCAGTGCACAGAGTCTCGCCGTCCACTGTGTAGGAGTTTTTGCATGGAGATGGTAGGTAGAGCTTGTCCGCGGGAGGCGCACGCACAAGCAGGCGGGAGCTCAGGTCGGCGGCGGCCAGTGGCATGATCTCATCCCGAACCAGAGCCAGCTTCTGCGCCAGTGTGGCGTCGCCAAAGTCGTTCATCTGGTCGTAGTCGAGGTGGAAACGGATCGGCCCAGGTCCGCCGGTACGAACCGAGGTGTCTGGTCCACGCAGCCTGGCCTCCACGGCCTTGGTAGCCTCCTTGCTGTCTTGAAACTCCTGGGTGCGCTGCTTGAGAAACTCCTCGATGCGGGGATCCTCATCTGCCACGCCTAGGCCGCCGCCTCCTCCGCTGCGCGTCGTCACCAGGCTCTCCAAATCGGGAACCACCACGGGCAGCGGCAGCTCCTGGGGTGCAAGTTATAGGGTCAAATCGCGGCATAGACCGTACATGAAAGATGTGACTTGGGCTTCCCCACTTCTAGTGGTCTATAATCCCCTTAGAGGTTCGTGGTGGTGGGGGGGGGGGGGGGGGGGGGGGGAGGCGGAGAAGCGGGGCTGCAGATCCCGGCCCCGCATGTGTCAGGCCGGGCCGCCCCGACTGCTCGTCCGGTTTGGAACCGACGCCCTGCGATCTGATCGCCATGCATCGCTGGAGGTAGCCAAATTCACCACTTGCTCCCTTTGTGGGATACCAGTAGCGACTACTGGTACCTAGGTTTGCTCGCACTGGCACAGGTTGTGGCCGCAACTTTCGTCTGTAAACCGTCGCATGATGTTGTCTACGCGTTACGGATACAGCCCGCGTTACGCAATTTTAGCATGCGGGCGGCGTGGCGCACCTGCTGTGCAGATGTGGAAATCAACAAGCTAAACACAACGATGGAGCGCACGCAAAAATATGGCATCCTGCCGGAAACCCCGCTCATGGGGAGGGTCGAGGGAGTAGCGCAGTTTCTTGTATGTGTGCGGTATTTGCAGCAGGGCAACGCGTGATGGTGGTACCTGTAGAAATGCGGGTCGTGGCATGCACTGACCGCATCGAAGGGCTTCAGAGGTCAGCGGGTAGCCGCTTACCACAAGAGGGCCGCGACCCGAATACCCTGTATGTACACATGGACCGCATGTCCACATGGATCTTAACATATGTTGTATACAGGTACGTACGTACCCGTACGAGTACTACGGTTAAGGCCTTGTCTTTTACCCGACCGCAGCCGTAGTCGTACGGTAGTACCTGTAGGTAAATATAAATACGGGTATGGGAAACCCGTATACGATTCGCAAATTTAGGCGGCTGTAAACGGCTGCGGATGACTGCCGCGACGCAGTATAGCGGTAGCGGATGTTGGGGGTGTTTTGGGTCAAGAATTCGCTTCGATCATTCCCGACCAAAAAACACCCCCACGAAGCCGCCGACCAGTGTAAAATTTAACCATTGTGGGGCCGCATTTGCCAAAGATGTGCATCTGTTACATTCTGGGTGTGAGTAGGCCCACGGAGCGTACTGTCCGCATTGAAAAGGGTAGCATAGCGGGGTGGGTGGGGTGCGCTAGCTGGTCAGTTGGCGCAAAGGCAGAAGGTGGACTCCCCTCGTGGTGCGGGCGAGTCATGTAGCATGCCTGTCGCATGCTGTCGCTAGCGCCGCTGGACATCGGGAAGTCCAAGCGGTACGCGTACTGCGAATACATGTAGCTAGCATTCAAACTAGAATCTTAACGTTACCAGTGCCGGTGACAGAATAGCCCGGTGTAATCATACCTCTATATTACCAATATGAACATTTAACCATTATTGTGGGGCTGCATTTGCCATCATGCCGCCCATGGGCGGGCAGCCTGTCGCCCAAGGGGTAAGCCAGCCGAACAGCTGCCACGATGCCGCACACGGCAGCGCCGTGGGATTGATGTAGTCGGGCACGACGCTGGAAAACTGCGCCCAACCGCCAAAGTGCTTGATCTTCTGCAGCACCTACCACGCCGATGGCGTACGCCGCAGTGGCCGCGCCTTTGCGGAGAGAGTGTGACGTCAACACAAACCGGGGAAATTGAAATTAAAATTAAAATTGATTTCAACATGCCAGTCTGCTGCTCTATCTCCACCGCCCAGACTGAGCTGCTCTTAGGGCCTGCCATCTCTAACCATAATAGGGACACAAATGTGTATTACAGCTCCGGCTACCGGCCTTCCTCTTCTGTTTCCATCCCCGCCTCCTTCCGCGTCGCAACCTTGGGCCGCCCCTCATATCTGATGTCTCCGACTTCGCGGCATCTCCGTCTTCCGCGCCCAGTTCATTACAGAGCCCTAGGCATCCTCTAGGTTTTGGCCTCTATGTTCAACTTCGACCCGTTGCTTGGCGTCTAGCTAGGGCGGCGCCATATTGCCGTCCATTCTCATTGGTGGGGTATGTCCCGCAGAGGAAGCGCAGGCGGACTGAGGCAGCCGAGGCGTCCCGCCTTGCCCCGCGCCCCGTACAGGGGTCTCCGCCACCAATAGAGATGCCGTCTTAAGCCCGTGGTAGTGGTGGTTGTGATTGGGGGGAATATGGTGGATTACGCGAGGCCATCGGAGGTTGCGATTGGCGCTTCGCTCGTTGGGGCGTATGGGGTTTTTTGTGTGGACATGCGGGGCTCAAAAGCCTTCCCCGTTTGTGTCCATGTAGTCTTCTTCTTCGACCACGTCGTCGAGCTCGGCGCCTGAGTATGGTTCTTCGTCGGTCATCCGCTAGTCATCACTGGGGAGAGCGGGTGAGGGAGATGGGGTGAGGGAGTGGAGCGGGCCGCCCGTGCTGAGGGAGGCAATTCTTTTTGCGATGCAGATGCGTCTGCGGGGGGAGCTGCGGTCCATTCGGTCGACCGCTTCTTGGACAAGGAGGGTGCGGCGGACATTCTCCGGGGAGGTGTCTCTTGTGGTGAGGTCTTCCGGGAGGCGGGGTCTGGCCCGCTGGGAGCTTCCGGAGTGGGGGGAAGGCAAGACCGGAGTTGACCGGGAGGGGGGAGGGTGTGTTTGTGCGCCACGCGTTTCTTCCGGGGACCGGGGCCATGGCTTTGGGCGGGTTGTGGGCCGCCCCCGGTGGTCATGCCTCTGGCAATAACTGGGCGGGTTGGTTGGGTGCGGATGCGAGTGGAGACGGCTACGTCCGGTGCCTCCTCGCGAGGTGGGCTGTGTTGTGCCTCTGACTCTGAGGCGATGGGTGGCGGGATGCGGCCGCGGCCTTGCCCATGGCCTCTTCCGAGGCCGGACGTGCGGCCGGAGCCGTCGATTGGGCCGCGGCCTCTGCCGCGACCGGTGTGAGTCGTACGGGCCGGGGGAGGCGTCCGGGATGTGAGCGTCTGGGGTCCACATACCTTTGTTTCTTGGTGTGGCGGATAGATTCCACGGTGGTCCAGCCCGTAAGCTGGGACATCACCGCGTTCGGGAACTCGGTGCGTTCGGCTCGGTGTGTGTGGACTTGGTGTATGCCTCAAGGGCGCCGCCTCCGCCGTAGGCGCCCAAAGAGACATCCAGGAAGCGGAGGACAACGTTGCTGCCTGGGGTGGCGCTGAGCAACCACGCTGGGCGTCGGGAGAGGTTGCCTGCGGCTATATTGGGAGGGGTTTTAGGGGGAGGAGGACACACCCTATAGCGGCCTGGCGCCTCATGGTCATCCTCTATGCGGAGGCAAACGTGCTTCGAGTGGACCGCGAAGATGACGCCTAGGGGGGATAGGAGGGACATGGCGAAGCGCGAAGCCCCGGGTTCATTGGAGATGGGACGGCGATGTATTGCGGTGGCCCCGGACCGGCACTTGTACATGTCAAGGGTCGCCGGGTATAGGTTTGGGTCAACACCGGCCTCCCGGAGTTCCTCGGACAGGCGGGCCATGGTGTGTGGGCTCCCCTCTTGGAGCGCCGCGTGATCGCAGCGGAGTGCATCGACCACCGCCTCTGCCATCTGTGTAGGTCCGGGCAGGGGTTTGGTGGAGGGGGGTCTAAAGGAGAAGTGTGGCAGTCGACAACGTAGGTGAAGAAGTTGTCACTGAATGGATTGGGCGGTGGTTGGCCATAGTGCGAGGTGTCTGGCAATGGGGTTTTACTCATTTGTAGATGGAGCTCGGGCATAAAGGATGTTGCCGGGAGGCAGATGACCGCCCCTTGGGCAGCCGGGGCCAGCATGTCGGCAGCTTTGGTAGTGGCTAGCTCCAGCCGGGCCGTGTGGGCGGGGAGGCGAGGTTTGTGAATGTGGACGACTTCGAGGAGCTCGTATATGGCAGAGTCGGGGAGGCGAACCTCCGCCGTCGGGTTGATCGGTGTGTTGCATGGGTTGGTGGTAGCGGGGGAGTCATGCTCGTCCCAAGCCTGAGCCGTGCATGTCTCTACCACCTTGGAGAGGTTTTTCGGGTGGCGGGTGGTGCCCCTGGCATTGGCGGCCCTTTCTATGTCGTGCATAGGAGTGAGGATGTTGGTCAGCCACGCATGTAGCTCTGGGCCGGACCAGTCCTCGAACATCGGGCTGGATATGAATATTGTGCGTTGTGCACGGAGGTCTTGAGAGATAGCTTGGGCATCGATGCGGGGGAGCACCGGTACTCCGACATTGGTGTATAGTTTGTTGGCGGGGGCCGTGATGGGGTCCGTTTGCAGGCGGATGGCCTCGATAGCGTCCACCTTGGGTAGGGAGAGTTTTATAATGCCCGACGTGACGCCCCGTTTGCCTTTGTGGCTTGGCATCGGGAGGCGTTACGTACAGACATGAAGGTCAGTGGCTATGGCCGTGGTGTGCGTCCTGGTCTTTTGGATAGACCGGAAGAAGGTCAGGTTGGCGTCACGGCGCTCATTCTCGGTTGTGATGTCAATGCCGGGGACAAATCCGGGAGGCGGGTGCTCCTCCAACATGTGTGCCACTACACTGTGAGATTCAGATGTGACGTAAATGTGCCCTACTGGTGACGAACGACGACATACGGGGACGATACGGGACGGACGAGGGACGTGGATTTCATACCCAGTAGCGACGACTATCGCGGGCGACCTGTAAAGTACTATATGAATTTCTCGTTTCCATAATTTCATCAAATTGATATGCGCACGCGGGCTCGCGTGTCGCCCGCCGACGCGGAGCACCCGGGCTAAGTACAGGCGGATGTACGCACTCATTGCACATCGCCGCACATCGCTGACCGCACATCGCTGACCGCTGACCCCGCGGTGTGCCGCGATGTGCGGCACGACGGGCGGAGGTGTGGGCGGATGTAGGTGGTACGGTAGGTGGTAGGCGGTAGGTGGTGTTCGTAGGTGCGCGTTTTAATGCAGCCGCCCTAACTGCTGATGATTGTGTAACGCCCCAGCACGCGCATGAAGTATGGGGTCGCCTCACGGTCACCGCCGCTCACCGTTGAATCAAGCGCGGACAGCCGCGCACTCGCATCTGTGTTGCCTGCCGGTGGTGGGTTACATCCACCCCAACTCTCAACCCCCCCCCCCCCCGCCCCTCGCGCGCGGCAGCAGGCATGCCGGCAAAGGGATGGATAGCGAGTGTGTCGAAGGATGGCGTGTACTCATGCAAGCACTGCCGGGGCAACGTGACGGGCACTTGTGATAAGATGGCGCGAGAGCGGCACTTCCTAAAATTCCCGAACTGTAGCCACTCGTTGAAGCGTGCGGCTAAGTTGCGCCGCAAGGCCGCCTTATCACAAGCAGCAGCAGCAGGGGCGGCAGCAGCAGCAGCAACAACAACAGGGGCGGCAGCAGGAGTAGCTGCAGCCGTCGGAAACGGCCCGCCGGCGCCGGTCTCGGACGACGGCGGCTCGAAGGTGGACGATGTGATGGGCGTGGGGGAGGACCCCGTTGGCGAAGACGGTATGGACATCGACGCGCCTGCGTGGCCGCCGGCGGGCGTGGAACCCGCGATGAGGGCGTGATATGGAAAGGCGATTCCGGCGACTTCTACATGAAGGTCATCGCCAAGAAGTTCCGGGGGGTATGGCACTACGGCGTGATAACCGGCGTCGTTACCGAGTGGGTGTTGGAGGACTACGGCGGGGCGACCCAGTGGCGCGCTGTTTTCGAGGACGGGGGCATTGTGGGCCTTCTGCGTTCAGAGGTGAGTGGGCCCGGCCTGCGTGCTGGTGGCACCACTCAACTGCGGTTGTATGGAATCACACGCACCCGCCCGGTCGGCGTGGCAGGTTGTGGAGGCTATGACGGCTGCCCAGGAGCACCCCCCTGTGGATGCGGACGGGGAGGCTCGCTTGGTAACCGTCCATGAAGGCGATGACTTGTCCAGTGAATCACGCACCTTGCCCGGCGTGCGGTCAACACAACCCGGCTGGCGGAGGCCAAGCAGTACACTGGCTGCCATGGCGTGTGCCATGTGCATGTGGTCAGGGGCTATGTCAGCATGGTCAACCTCTTCCCCCTCGCGCCGTTCCACCTGTTTTTTTTTGGCTTGGGAAGGGACTTCTGGAGGAAATTTGTCACCGTGCAGGGCCACATTGGATTCCGAGCTATGAAGCAGGAAGACCGGCGCCAGGCTTTAGTCCCGATACCCAGCAACTTTGAACGCGGGTTGCGCCCTTCGTTTGCAGTGTCCAAGAATCGAAAGGTAAACCCCTCCCCCCCCCCCCCCCCCCCGGGCGTGGGCGTGGGCGTGGGCGTAACGGCATTCCCCTCCATGACTGCAGGGTCAGGCAAGGTGACGGTGCAGCCCGGCTGGGTCATGGAGGACTGCTTGCACCACATGGAAACGTCCACCGAACGCACCACCGCGTCCCCAGCGGTGGTGCGTTCGGTGTCACGACTGGCGGTGCTTGGGCACATGTACAAGCGCCTGCAAGGAGCTGCGTGGTTCGTCACGCGGTGGGGGTTGCAGAATGTGGTGACGGAGGAGGACGGCCCCGAGCGCAAGGCGCAGGTGGACGCGCTCACTAGGGAGGGGAGGACTCGATACCCAGCGCGGCGCCAAGGCGCGGCGGCCGGGGCAGCGCGGCGCCAAGGCGCGGCGGCCGGGGCAGCGCGGCGCCAACGTGCGGCGGCCGGGGCAGCGCGGCGCCAAGGCGCGGCGGCCGGGGCAGCGCGGCGCCAACGCGCGGCGGCCGGGGCAGCGCGGCGCCAAGGCGCGGCGGCCGGGGCAGCGCGGCGCCAACGCGAGTGGGATGGGCGGGGCAGCGCGGCGCCAACGCGCGGCGGCCGGGGCAGCGCGGCGCCAAGGCGCGGCGGCCGGGGCAGCGCGGCGCCAACGCGCGGCGGCCGGGGCAGCGCGGCGCCAACGCGCGGCGGCCGGGGCAGCGCGGCGCCAACGCGCGGCGGCCGGGGCAGCGCGGCGCCAAGGCGCGGCGGCCGGGGCAGCGCGGCGCCAAGGCGCGGCGGCCGGGGCAGCGCGGCGCCAACGCGCGGCGGCCGGGGCAGCGCGGCGCCAACGCGCGGCGGCCGGGGCAGCGCGGCGCCAACGCGAGTGGGATGGGCGGGGCAGCGCGGCGCCAACGCGCGGCGGCCGGGGCAGCGCGGCGCCAAGGCGCGGCGGCCGGGGCAGCGCGGCGCCAAGGCGCGGCGGCCGGGGCAGCGCGGCGCCAAGGCGCGGCGGCCGGGGCAGCGCGGCGCCAAGGCGCGGCGGCCGGGGCAGCGCGGCGCCAAGGCGCGGCGGCCGGGGCAGCGCGGCGCCAAGGCGCGGCGGCCGGGGCAGCGCGGCGCCAAGGCGCGGCGGCCGGGGCAGCGCGGCGCCAAGGCGCGGCGGCCGGGGCAGCGCGGCGCCAAGGCGCGGCGGCCGGGGCAGCGCGGCGCCAACGCGAGTGGGATGGGCGGGGCAGCGCGGCGCCAACGCGCGGCGGCCGGGGCAGCGCGGCGCCAAGGCGCGGCGGCCGGGGCAGCGCGGCGCCAAGGCGCGGCGGCCGGGGCAGCGCGGCGCCAAGGCGCGGCGGCCGGGGCAGCGCGGCGCCAAGGCGCGGCGGCCGGGGCAGCGCGGCGCCAAGGCGCGGCGGCCGGGGCAGCGCGGCGCCAAGGCGCGGCGGCCGGGGCAGCGCGGCGCCAACGCGCGGCGGCCGGGGCAGCGCGGCGCCAAGGCGCGGCGGCCGGGGCAGCGCGGCGCCAACGCGCGGCGG
Organism: Tetraselmis striata; assembly: GCA_006384855.1. NCBI lineage: Eukaryota > Viridiplantae > Chlorophyta > Chlorodendrophyceae > Chlorodendrales > Chlorodendraceae > Tetraselmis > Tetraselmis striata. Next base: position 83,901 of record VCJN01003309.1, on the reverse strand, counting down.
CCGGGGCAGCGCGGCGCCAAGGCGCGGCGGCCGGGGCAGCGCGGCGCCAAGGCGCGGCGGCCGGGGCAGCGCGGCGCCAACGCGAGTGGGATGGGCGGGGCAGCGCGGCGCCAAGGCGCGGCGGCCGGGGCAGCGCGGCGCCAAGGCGCGGCGGCCGGGGCAGCGCGGCGCCAAGGCGCGGCGGCCGGGGCAGCGCGGCGCCAACGCGCGGCGGCCGGGGCAGCGCGGCGCCAAGGCGCGGCGGCCGGGGCAGCGCGGCGCCAAGGCGCGGCGGCCGGGGCAGCGCGGCGCCAACGCGCGGCGGCCGGGGCAGCGCGGCGCCAACGCGCGGCGGCCGGGGCAGCGCGGCGCCAACGCGAGTGGGATGGGCGGGGCAGCGCGGCGCCAAGGCGCGGCGGCCGGGGCAGCGCGGCGCCAAGGCGCGGCGGCCGGGGCAGCGCGGCGCCAAGGCGCGGCGGCCGGGGCAGCGCGGCGCCAAGGCGCGGCGGCCGGGGCAGCGCGGCGCCAACGCGAGCGGGATGGGCGGGGCAGCGCGGCGCCAAGGCGCGGCGGCCGGGGCAGCGCGGCGCCAAGGCGCGGCGGCCGGGGCAGCGCGGCGCCAAGGCGCGGCGGCCGGGGCAGCGCGGCGCCAAGGCGCGGCGGCCGGGGCAGCGCGGCGCCAAGGCGCGGCGGCCGGGGCAGCGCGGCGCCAAGGCGCGGCGGCCGGGGCAGCGCGGCGCCAAGGCGCGGCGGCCGGGGCAGCGCGGCGCCAAGGCGCGGCGGCCGGGGCAGCGCGGCGCCAAGGCGCGGCGGCCGGGGCAGCGCGGCGCCAAGGCGCGGCGGCCGGGGCAGCGCGGCGCCAACGCGAGTGGGATGGGCGGGGCAGCGCGGCGCCAACGCGCGGCGGCCGGGGCAGCGCGGCGCCAAGGCGCGGCGGCCGGGGCAGCGCGGCGCCAAGGCGCGGCGGCCGGGGCAGCGCGGCGCCAAGGCGCGGCGGCCGGGGCAGCGCGGCGCCAAGGCGCGGCGGCCGGGGCAGCGCGGCGCCAAGGCGCGGCGGCCGGGGCAGCGCGGCGCCAAGGCGCGGCGGCCGGGGCAGCGCGGCGCCAACGCGCGGCGGCCGGGGCAGCGCGGCGCCAAGGCGCGGCGGCCGGGGCAGCGCGGCGCCAACGCGCGGCGGCCGGGGCAGCGCGGCGCCAAGGCGCGGCGGCCGGGGCAGCGCGGCGCCAAGGCGCGGCGGCCGGGGCAGCGCGGCGCCAACGCGAGTGGGATGGGCGGGGCAGCGCGGCGCCAAGGCGCGGCGGCCGGGGCAGCGCGGCGCCAAGGCGCGGCGGCCGGGGCAGCGCGGCGCCAAGGCGCGGCGGCCGGGGCAGCGCGGCGCCAACGCGCGGCGGCCGGGGCAGCGCGGCGCCAAGGCGCGGCGGCCGGGGCAGCGCGGCGCCAAGGCGCGGCGGCCGGGGCAGCGCGGCGCCAACGCGCGGCGGCCGGGGCAGCGCGGCGCCAACGCGCGGCGGCCGGGGCAGCGCGGCGCCAACGCGAGTGGGATGGGCGGGGCAGCGCGGCGCCAAGGCGCGGCGGCCGGGGCAGCGCGGCGCCAAGGCGCGGCGGCCGGGGCAGCGCGGCGCCAACGCGCGGCGGCCGGGGCAGCGCGGCGCCAAGGCGCGGCGGCCGGGGCAGCGCGGCGCCAACGCGCGGCGGCCGGGGCAGCGCGGCGCCAAGGCGCGGCGGCCGGGGCAGCGCGGCGCCAACGCGCGGCGGCCGGGGCAGCGCGGCGCCAAGGCGCGGCGGCCGGGGCAGCGCGGCGCCAACGCGCGGCGGCCGGGGCAGCGCGGCGCCAAGGCGCGGCGGCCGGGGCAGCGCGGCGCCAAGGCGCGGCGGCCGGGGCAGCGCGGCGCCAACGCGAGCGGGATGGGCGGGGCAGCGCGGCGCCAAGGCGCGGCGGCCGGGGCAGCGCGGCGCCAAGGCGCGGCGGCCGGGGCAGCGCGGCGCCAAGGCGCGGCGGCCGGGGCAGCGCGGCGCCAAGGCGCGGCGGCCGGGGCAGCGCGGCGCCAAGGCGCGGCGGCCGGGGCAGCGCGGCGCCAAGGCGCGGCGGCCGGGGCAGCGCGGCGCCAAGGCGCGGCGGCCGGGGCAGCGCGGCGCCAAGGCGCGGCGGCCGGGGCAGCGCGGCGCCAACGCGAGTGGGATGGGCGGGGCAGCGCGGCGCCAACGCGCGGCGGCCGGGGCAGCGCGGCGCCAAGGCGCGGCGGCCGGGGCAGCGCGGCGCCAAGGCGCGGCGGCCGGGGCAGCGCGGCGCCAAGGCGCGGCGGCCGGGGCAGCGCGGCGCCAAGGCGCGGCGGCCGGGGCAGCGCGGCGCCAAGGCGCGGCGGCCGGGGCAGCGCGGCGCCAAGGCGCGGCGGCCGGGGCAGCGCGGCGCCAACGCGCGGCGGCCGGGGCAGCGCGGCGCCAAGGCGCGGCGGCCGGGGCAGCGCGGCGCCAACGCGCGGCGGCCGGGGCAGCGCGGCGCCAAGGCGCGGCGGCCGGGGCAGCGCGGCGCCAAGGCGCGGCGGCCGGGGCAGCGCGGCGCCAACGCGAGTGGGATGGGCGGGGCAGCGCGGCGCCAAGGCGCGGCGGCCGGGGCAGCGCGGCGCCAAGGCGCGGCGGCCGGGGCAGCGCGGCGCCAAGGCGCGGCGGCCGGGGCAGCGCGGCGCCAACGCGCGGCGGCCGGGGCAGCGCGGCGCCAAGGCGCGGCGGCCGGGGCAGCGCGGCGCCAAGGCGCGGCGGCCGGGGCAGCGCGGCGCCAACGCGCGGCGGCCGGGGCAGCGCGGCGCCAACGCGCGGCGGCCGGGGCAGCGCGGCGCCAACGCGAGTGGGATGGGCGGGGCAGCGCGGCGCCAAGGCGCGGCGGCCGGGGCAGCGCGGCGCCAAGGCGCGGCGGCCGGGGCAGCGCGGCGCCAAGGCGCGGCGGCCGGGGCAGCGCGGCGCCAAGGCGCGGCGGCCGGGGCAGCGCGGCGCCAACGCGCGGCGGCCGGGGCAGCGCGGCGCCAAGGCGCGGCGGCCGGGGCAGCGCGGCGCCAACGCGCGGCGGCCGGGGCAGCGCGGCGCCAAGGCGCGGCGGCCGGGGCAGCGCGGCGCCAACGCGCGGCGGCCGGGGCAGCGCGGCGCCAAGGCGCGGCGGCCGGGGCAGCGCGGCGCCAAGGCGCGGCGGCCGGGGCAGCGCGGCGCCAACGCGAGCGGGATGGGCGGGGCAGCGCGGCGCCAAGGCGCGGCGGCCGGGGCAGCGCGGCGCCAAGGCGCGGCGGCCGGGGCAGCGCGGCGCCAAGGCGCGGCGGCCGGGGCAGCGCGGCGCCAAGGCGCGGCGGCCGGGGCAGCGCGGCGCCAACGCGCGGCGGCCGGGGCAGCACGGCGCCAAGGCGCGGCGGCCGGGGCAGCGCGGCGCCAAGACAGCGCATACAGCGGAATCGGCGGAAAGGGATGCATTACAAGTTGTGGACGGCAGGCGCTGAAAACTATGCGGTCATGCCGCAACAACCCCAGCACTGGCTTCTGGATACCTCTGATCTGGCTGGCGGCGGCGGGCTGCGGGATGCAGGGCCGCATGACTGAGGTGGCGGTGCTGGTGAGCCCGGAGAGTCTGCATGCGGCGGAGGCGGCGCAGCCGCATAGGCACTAGACAATGCTCTGAAGCGAGCCCCAATTGTCTGCCCAGCGCCTGCCCCAATGTAACGCACCAGCTTGGCAGCAATTGGCAGCTCTTTTGCCCCCCCTCCACCCCACAGACACACTACCAATACCAGTTTCTCATCCCGGCGGGCAGTTGATGCGTATACCCAGGCTTGTGCGTCCGCGGTGCGGGGGGGGGGGGGGGGGGGGGGGAATCACTATAGCTAAGCTAGTGATGTGAGATATGAGTGCAGCAACAGATATTGTGCAAGATATAATACGATGGCATGCAAGCGGGTCCCCGCTCTTCCACAATCATTGGCCCTGCTCCCTCTTGCCCCGCCCCCGGTGCCCTTTAGCTGCTCTCAGCATCCCGAGTGGGATGGGCGGGGCAGCGGTTGCTACCGAGTGAGGCGTAGCATCGTTTGCAGTAGCAACGCAGCCTTTCCGGTTGCATAGTGTGACACCGCTTGGATGTAACCCAGCAGTACGCGCAAAGTGCAAGTGTTACACGTCCGTGTGCCCCACCCAATGACATTGCGCCCGACCTCACTGACGGCATGTCTCGCTCTCCTTCAGCTCCTGGGCCGTCCGCCGCCTCACCCTGCGCACCCTACCAGCCGCGCGTGCCTTCTCGGAAGCCTCACACACGGCGGCGCGAGTCGCGTCGTGGAACGCGTCCCTGACATGGCGGAACTCCGCCCTCACCGTGGCCGTGGTCGGGCAGAGGACTGCCCGCTGATGGGTCGCCATGCATGGGTACTTGGGGCCGCACAAAGCCGGGGTGCCGTCGCAGCAACACTCCCAGTCCGTCCGTTGGCCGCAGTCCACGCATGACGGGCGTCCGGCCAGGACACGCACATGATAGTGCATGTGGCCGCCTCCCGCCACTGCTCGTAGTGCTCCGGTCAACATGGCGACGAGCAAGTCGGCATGTCCCGCAGGTGGCTGCGGGGCGGGTGGCGCGAGCGCAGCCTCGCTCGCCTCGACAACCCCCTCAGCCCGATCAGTCGCCTCGACCACGGCCTCCTCCGCCTCCTGACGCGGCGCACCAGGCGCATCATCGTCGCCTGGCAGGGCGTCCCCCCCCGCAACGGCGCCGTCGGCGGTGGCCGACGCCGTCGTGGCGGGGTGTTGTGAGGAGGTGGCCCTAGACATAGGTGGGGCCGGCACCGCCATGTGTTGCTCCACATGCGGTGCGGTTCCTGACGCGACAGCTCCGTCGCACCAGTACCGGCGCCGGCACCCCACGCCTGCTGGGATTACCACCAACCGGCATGTTTCCTTTGGGAGGCGGTTCATCCGCGTCGGAGGTGAGCGGCGGTGCCTGTGTGGGTGTGAATACTGCCCGGCCATTAGGGCTCCCGCCGCCTGCCGCTCCGCCGACCCACGCCGCGGCGTGTGCTGCGCCCCGCATAGTCGCCTCGAATATAATATACATGACGCGGGGACGGGGGGGGGGGGGGGGGGGGGGATTCGTGCGTTTCGTATGTTGGCGGAAAGGCGTGCGAAGCTGCGGCTGGCGAAGGTGGTGGAAATAAGCGTGGCGGCGTCGGCGGCGTATTACCGTGCGTGCATGCGTGCGCAACCCCGCGGCAGCAAGCGCCGGACTCGGCGTGTGCCGGCGGCAGAGCTGCGAAGCCATGGACACGGTACGGGATGCCAAGTCTGGCTAAGCAACTGCCGAGGCTGGCGGCTTAACCCCCATGTCCGGCGGTTAAGGGACGGAAAGTGCGTAGAAGTTGATCGGCAAAGCGGGCATATAAGCCTGGCTGTGCTAGGTTCCTATTAAGTAATGGCGGTTTGTGCTAAGTAATTCGTAGGGGTGGACCATGCAGCGCAGGTAGGGGGCGGTGTAAATGAGGCCGGGCACATATACTGCTCCACGAAACGACACTGTCGCACGTGTAGTTGAATAGACGCCCCCCCCCCCCCCCCCCCCCGCCGGGTCGGCCCGCCGGGTCGGCCCGCCGACCCGCCACGGCATGTAATATCTGTCATGCATCGCCGGGGTATGTGTGAGTGGATGCCCCGCCGCCACACCCCCCCCCCACCCCCCCACCCCCCCCATTTACACTTGTGCACTCATTAAGTTTGGGCTGGTTTCGGAGCAGTACATGTACGTATGTATATACATACAATGGAACGTAGGACCTGCGCGGTAAGAGGCGGGGCTGGCGGAGTGCGTTGGGCGTGCGTAGAGTAGCGTGTTGGTGAGATTCGGGGTGCATCGGACGCCGGATGCCCATCCACCCAGCGTAAAAGACGCGTACGTAATATTCACACTATATATATTCACACGCAAATGTGTGAAAACCGGACATACCGTGCCGGATGGGTGGGAATACGGCGTCCGATGCAGCCAAAACCCCAGGGACACGCTATTCTATGCACCGCCAATGCACTCCGCCAGCACCGCCTCATTCTCTGTCGATTTCGAAAACGCCTTCACATTATCCACCGCTAATTGCAATTGCCACCGTGTAATATGTTGTCACGATGTGCGCACACAACAACACTTACTACCGGTTCCGACGCGGATGGAGGCGAGGCTTGCGGAGTGCGTTGGGGGTGCGTAGAGTAGCGTGCTGCAAATAATTGGGGTGCATCGGACGCCGGATGCCCATCCACCCGGCGTAAAAGACGCGTAATATTCACACTTTATTAACACACAAATGTGTGAAAACCGGACATTCCGTGCCGGATGGGTGGGAATACGGCGTCCGATGCAGCCAAAACCCCAGGGACACGCTATTCTATGCACCGCCAATGCACTCCGCCAGCACCGCCTCATTCTCTGTCGATTTCGAAAACGCCTTCACATTATCCACCGCTAATTGCAATTGCCACCGTGTAATATGTTGTCACGATGTGCGCACACAACAACACTTACTACCGGTTCCGACGCGGATGGAGGCGAGGCTTGCGGAGTGCGTTGGGGGTGCGTAGAGTAGCGTGCTGCAAATAATTGGGGTGCATCGGACGCCGGATGCCCATCCACCCGGCGTAAAAGACGCGTAATATTCACACTTTATGAACACACAAATGTGTAAAAACCGGACATTCCGTGCCGGATGGGTGGGAATACGGCGTCCGATGCAGCCAAAACCCCTGGGACACGCTATTCTATGCACCGCCAATGCACTCCGCCAGCACCGCCTCATTCTTTGTCGATTTCGAAAACGCCTTCACATTATCCACCGCTAATAATTGCAATTGCCACCGTGTAATATTGTCACGATGTGCGCACACAACAACACTTACTACCGGTTCCGACGCGGATGGAGGCGAGGCTTGCGGAGTGCACTTGCGGTGCACAGACTAGCGGGAGACTAGACCCATTGTCGCTTATTTACAAGCACGGGCGGTGCTGCCAGACCTGATCGTCTACGGCCGATATAATATTCACACTAAATTAACATCGGTGCACACCGCCGCACACCGCCGCCGCACACCGCCGCACACCGCTGCGCGCGCACATTCGTCGCACACATTATCCCGGATTCACTCGCCGTATCCATTACGCCGTGCTACTTCAACAATAAACATTGCGAAATTACACCGACACAATGCCGCACCGACTAGCTCTTGACAATACGTGCATATAAATAGTAGTGGCGCGCTGCTCCTCGCCTCCGATGTGTCGTTGACTGCTGCGGAAGGCGGTCGTCGACTGGGTGTTAGTTTCTCCACCTCGGCCGCCCCCCCCCCCCTTCACCGCTCACAGCGCCATGGCCGACCTCGCCCCCCCGGGCAAACGTGGGCGGCGAGCCTTGTTGTCTCGCGTGTCCGCGCCGCCGGCATCGAGGAGGACGAGAAAGACATGAGGAAACGCGTGACAAGGTGGGCGCGCAACAAAACACTCCATCCTCCACATTAGCACGCACCCACTCGTGGCTAACTTGTGCCGCGCGCAGGTTCGTCCGGGAGCGCCGTTAAGGCCCACCTCAACGCCAAGGCTTCCACAGTGCCAGCGGCGCAACTCGTGGTGGCCGAGGAGGCCGCATCCTCAGCCGCTTAAAGGCGAAACGATTGTGGCTTGTTGTGGGTGTCTGGGCACAGGGGGCGTCCCGACGCGAAGGTAAGGAAGCTCATGGCGGCGTCGTCGACGGCACAGCCTCCCGGGGTGGTGAAGACACTGACGGATGACAAGAAGCGGAAGAGGCCAGTGAAGAAACGCCGAGGTAAGAAACTGACGGTCGCGGAGTCGGAGGCGGAGTCGGAGGCGCAGGCGGAGGCGGAGGCGGAGGCGGAGGCGGAGGCAGCGAGATCGTCGAAGCGGAGGGTCCCGCGGGCACGCAAGAACAAGAACAAGCAGTAGCCCCCGCCCCCTTACCCCCCCCCCCCCCCCAGGCGGGAGCGGCTGGCGGCGAGGGGGGGCGGGGGGGGGCGGGGCGGGCGTGGTCCCCCCGCCCCCGCACCCCCCCCCCCCCCCCCCCCCCCCCCCGGGCCACATCCCCCGATGGCAGCTGTCGCGAATATTGTAATTCAAACATTCTTCGGCAAACCGCTGCCTGCCCCCGCCCTCCCCCTCGCGAATATTTATGTAACGTGAGCACTCTTTGGCAAAACATGGCAGCCAAACCGCCCATCTGATGACCTTTGATCGGACGGCTGGCAGGCCCGTTCAGCAGTACTAGCTATAATGTACACAAAATTCCCCACTTTGGCCGAATAGTACGGCTGCGATTTGCGCTCCCATGTACTAATAGTCGTAGTTATCCACAGGACCACTGTCCATCGTGCCCGGGTACCGGGTACCGGGTACTATGATACCCGGTACCGGCTCAATAAATATATCGCGTACTACCCGGTACTGCACGGACAACCTTGTACCTTGTACGTCAGTGCCATGTAACATTTTACCGGGCTCGTACGACTACCAGAATGATGACAAAAAGGATTTATCGCCCGCCGGCAATAACGCCGGATGTACTCGCACGTAACTGGATGGACGTGCCGCCACCAGCAGCAGCCTTCACGGATAAATAATAGTCGCTAGTAGTAGTGCTTCGTCACCTGTATGTCACATCTGAATCTCACAGTGCTAGCTGCAACCAGTCTGTAGCAGTGGCCGATGTCCACGATGCCTCCGGCTCGTCGTGGGTCACTGCCCACCGGGCTGCTGGTAGTCCGCGCTGACCGCAGTAAACTGCGTGTGCGGTATCACAATATAGCAGCATGGCCGCATTCCGGGGCTGCCCGCGCCGGAATCTGGCACTGTAACTTACGGTCACAGTGCTGCCCTCGTCTGCCTTTTCGGTCCCGTTCGGATGTTACATCAGTAGGATTGTGCCATCTGTATCTCCATAGTAACCGTCAAATAGCCTCTTTGGCAAGCTACGCCGGCCTTGCCACGCGCGTAGAACACATACCCGTACATGGCGACGACTGCCATCGCGGCGCGGAACAAGAGGATACAAGGATGTTGGTCGTGGGTCCATGTGGGTCGCAACTCCTCACGCATGGTCTCCGCCAGCCGCTATGTCCGTGTGATCAACCGGGCGCGCGGGCACGTCGGTGCGGACCCCAAGCGGATCAGGATCAAGCTACGATGCCGCGAGGCCCTTTCTCACCTTGTTGATGAGGTTGCCTTGCGCCACTGGCTCCGCGCCGTGGTCGCGGTTGAAACCGTTGATCGCGGAAAGGCAAGCCTGCAAACTGGCTGCCTTGACAGTCCCCCGCAAACCCTGCCACGCGATGTAGCGCGCGACGGTTGCCGCCGTGGCACCCAGGGTCGGCACACCCTGCCCAGCGCAGAACTGTAGGAACGGGTGGATGGCACAACCGTACGTACTGGCGGGAGTCTCTGCCCACGCCGACGCGTACAAATGAAGCGCCGTTTTGCCGAGTAGGTCGTTGCCCAGTACTGAACGCATGTACGGACGCATACTAGCTGCCCAAGGGTTCGTGCCGCTCGTATGGATGTCGAACATATATTTTGCCTGCGGCACGCGTGGCGCGCGCTGGTCTGACGACGACAGACGTAGCACCTCGTACGGGGAACAGCGCCAAGGTTGCGCTCACTGATCCGCGGCGCAGGTAGTGCAGCCAAGACGGAATGGCACACGGAAGATACTCACTGCCCAGCGCGGCGCTCCGGGCATATCGCGCCCTGCCCTCCGCCCCGGCCGGAAAAGATCCCGGCGAGGCAGTACCATGCGCTCCGCCATCGCCACCTCGGGAAGTGCCTGGTGCCACACCTTGCCCTCCCAACGGGGGGGCACGACGGTAGCGGTGCACCAGATCCGGCAGAAGCGGCCAGGGGAGTTTTAGTAGTTGTTCTCGCGACGACACTCCGCATCGGACAGGCAGGTGCATGGTGTCCACGCCTCGCAGCCGGGGTCCAACCACGCAGCGTTGTAGCGTGGCAGCATCGCGTTCAGGTAGGGTTGATGTGAACCGATCGACGGAGTGCGCACCCCACATGGCCTCCATTCTTTGTGAATAGGACGGGGCCCGGTTGCCAGTCGTCGCTGTCGAGGTGTCGGCTCAGTCGATCCGCCCCAGACGTTCGCAGCGGACCGGACGTAGCGGGCTCTGATGTGTACGCCGTTGCTGTCCGGCAGGTACCATAGCTTGCGTAGTTCGGCCATCATCTCCGGAGAGCGGGAGGTGAGGCCATCAAGGACGCTGCACACCGCCAGCCCTGGTTGTCCTCGTGCAGCAACACGCGGCGACCAGCGAGGTGCGGCAGGAAAGACTCCACTGCCAACCGGACGGCCTTCAATTCTTTCCTGGTCATGTGCTGGCGCTCGTCGGCTGCCCCCCAGAACCCCCGCGCCTCCAGTTTGCCATTCAACACCGCACCCCAACCGTAGCCGGAGCTGTCGCAGTGCATGTAGGTCGTCTCCACAGGGCAGTGCTATTGGCCTGCGTCGGCACGGCGGTCCACCACTGCAGGTCGCGCCGCAGCTGGTGTGTCATGAGAACTCGGCCGCCCCTCTTGGAGCCCACCACGTCGTGGAGCTCCCGCAGGTAGAAGCGCGCGGCCGGGATTGCCAAGCGAGCGACTGCAGCTCCCGAACGGGCAGCCTACGGGCGTCGCGGGCCGCGCGCTGCGGGAGTTGCTTGGCTTGGCGCGCGAGCCGCTGCAGTTTGTCCACCGGGGCATAAAAATATCCCGTCGCCGAGTCGATGTCCACCCCAAGGTGATGGCCGTACTGGACCGGCTCCCACAGCCCTTTGGTGAGTTGCGCTGCAGGCCCAGGCTGTCTAGCAGGTCGGCGACGCGCTGGTGGAGCTCCAGCGCCTCCGGCTCCGACGGGGCGAACGGCAAGAAAATCGTCGATGTATGGTAAGATGCGCGCTCCCCTCCACCGCCCGCCGCGCATCCCAGCGGCCCGACCGCGGGACATTGCCAGGCGCAGCGGGGGTAGTTGGAGAGCGTAGGTGCTTGACGAACGTCATCGTGAACGTCGTGAAGTTGTAAGGGCTGAGCGACCAGCCCATGGGGAGGCCGCACAGCCGGTAGAGGGTCGCACGGATGTTGACTACCGTGAAGTAGTCGCGGTCAGAGGGCGCGATGCCCAGGGCATAGAAGCCGTCTTGCAGATCGAACGAAACCATGTAGTCCCCTTTCGCGGTCAGGTGTCGGACGCCCATGAGTGTCTCCATCCGTAGTGAGTCGCTTGCGTATGCATAAGGTGTTGAGTACGCGGAGGTCGATGATGAAACGCCACTGGTTGTCGCCGGACTTCGGAACGAAGAACGCCCATGACACCCACCATACATGCGCACGACGACTTCTCCCACGCGCCGGCCGCCGTAAAGCGTCTTAGTTCGGCGGTGAGGAACTTGAGTTGGGCAAGAGTCGCCTCGTTGAACGAGACGCCTTGGTTGAACCTTGGGGTGGCCGGTTGTAGCGGAAAGGCACGCGTACGCCATCCCGTATCCAGCTCGTCACTTTCGCGCTCGCGCCGATGTCTTGCCAGTGCCGCCAACTCCGCCTTACGCGGTGACGCATATAGTCGGAGTCGGGGCAGCAGCTGTCGGCGCGGCGCCCCAAACCGTCAGTCGCGTGCCTCGTCGCCGGTCCTGCCGCCATTCTTGTCGCGGTTCTTGGCGTCCGCCTCGCGCGTTGTTTCTCCCGCCTCACGTGCCGCCTTGTCCTTTTCCTTCCGCGCCTTGTCGCGGTCGGTGTCGCGCTATGTTGACTGCCTCTTGAAGGTCGCTGACGCCAGTGCCTTGGCCCCAGCCGCAAGGCCGACCTCGAGGCACTTGTCCTCGAGCGATGCCAAGAGGCCGTCGACGGCGTTGGCGGAGCGCTCATGCTCGGCGGTGTCGAAGACTCGGGAGTAGATGCGTCGCTCGGCGACTTGCTCCTCGGGGGTGAGGGCCTTCTTGGCCTTGAAGCGTCGAAGGTAGGTGAGGCCTTCTTGGCCTCATCCGCGTCGCCCATTGCTTCAAGCGTGCGATGCGCGACGTCGAGTAGGTCGAGGGCGTCGACGCGGTCTTTGGTGGGGGTGTTGGGCGCGCGAAGCGTAGCCAAAGCTGTTTTAGCCGCCGCGTTAGCGGCGGCGCTATAGACGCCATAGCACAGCATGTGGCGGTACTCGTCGCGCGACGCAGTCTTGTTGGCCTCAGTGAGGTAGCGGTCGGCCTCGTCGTTACGGGGCCGCATGAGGCTCGGGCGTGTGGCGCCCGACAGGGGGGGGGGGGGGGGCAGTCTTGGTACGCCCGGGGCAAGAGGTCTTCCCAATCCCGAGGGTCCATGAATACGGCTGTGGCGCCGCGCGCGCTCCCTGTAGCAGCGGATGTCCGGGCGTCGTGCTCCGGCTCCTTGCCACCCTCGCCGACTCCGTCGTCGTCCGAGAGAATTTCGCGCTGCTCCTTGTGCTTGGTGTTGTCCTGCTCGTCCAAGCGGGTCGATAAAGCGTCCACCTTCAACGCCAGCGCATGCAGTAACGCAAGCGTTGGCGTGTCCCGTGTCGTCTCTGTCGGCTCCGCGGGCGTTTCAGCCAAACTATCGGCTGGCATTGCCTTCGTAGGTTCTGCCGCCTTCTTACGCCTGCCGTCGTAGCGTGCGCAAGTGTCGTGGTGGAAGACTAGTCGTCGAGACCGTTCACTCGTAGAGATATTCACACATTGCACACCTACGAGAGGTGCGACGCCGTTGCGCTAGCTGGTCAGTTGGCGCAAAGGCAGAAGGTGGACTCCCCTCGTGGTGCGGGTGCGTCATGTAGCAGGGCTGTCGCATTCTGTCGCTAGCGCCGCTGGACATCGGGAAGTCCAAGCGGTACGCGTACTGCGAGTACATGTACTGGTAGCTTGCATTCAAACTAGAATCTTAACGTTACCAGACCGGTGACAGAGTAGCCCGGCGTAATCAAACATCATTTCGGTTTTCGGTAGTCTCGCGCGACTTCACAAGCCCGATGACGAATCTCGACTCCCAATCACCAAGAGGTTCAGGGCACTTGTCCTCCTCATGCACCTAATGATATGGCCAAGACCACGAGCTATGCCAGTCCCGAGCGAGACGCCATACCATTTTTGTCCCAGCTGGGACAAAATAACAAGCAAGGCAGATGCACCAAATTGTTTTGTCCCATAAAGGACAAACATGACAAACAGTGGAGATTGGCTGAAGTCGATGACAACGAGGTTCGTGCCCTTTGCATCGCTGGCTGGGCGTTGTGTTGTCATGAAGCCTCTCATCCTGGGCGCCCGCGTGAACCCCCCGGAAGGCGCTGTCATCTTGAAGCACTTGAGCTTGAACCTCGGCTTCAACGCGAGCGGCTTCGGCATTGTTGAGGTCGGCGTTGGTAGCCATCGTGTGACGTGCCTCGGCGGGCGCGTTCTGCCCGTGCTCGCGCAAGAAGTAGTGAACTTCCTCTTTCCGCTGCGGCCAGAACCCGGAGAAAGCTGCCGAAGGAGCAGTTTGCTTCTCATCCAAGTCGTCAAGCATGTTCTTCCAGCTCACGCGCTCGACTGGGGAGAAGTGCCACTGAACCGTCAAGTCCGTGATGTACGACCTGACCTTCTTGAAGTCAGCCAAGTACCTCTGGACCTTTAGCGGGTTGGGCTTCTTTTTGTCGCAGAGAGCGTACAAAAGGGGCCGGCCCGCACGAATCTCGGGCGTCCCAGTTGGCGCGCTCTTCAAGATCTGCACGGGCTCGGAAAGCGGTGTGTTGGACCACAAGGCGGTGCGCAACGCGGACGCTGCGGCGTCATCACGAATGAACTCGAATTTTTGCGGCTTGTTGATGTCCTGGATGTGGTCTCGGAAATGGGGTCTTAACCACTCAGAGGAGTCGAGGGAGAATGCGAGCTCTGTAATCTCCTGAGTGGGCGAGAATGCCTTCGCCACCAAGTCAAGAAAGGCCTCGACTGTGTAGGCGGAGCTGCGAGATAGCGCAAGACTGATGCGGCTGAAGATCTGGTCAACCCGTTCATCAGTGTGCCCGACAGGCAGGGAGACCAAATGAATGACGTCGCACATGCCAATAGACACAAGCCAATTGCATAGGGCCGCAACGTTCCTATTCTTATTCTCCCTGACGGTGTTGTCCATCTGGATTTCGATGTACGGAATCTTTTGCCTCGGAGTTGAATTTCTTGGATCGCAGATCGGATTTCATCACTCCACGGCTACTGAACAACTAAGGCGAATCAGTCGGGAGGACAACGAGCTATCCTTCACGATCGTGATCCATATCAGAGTGCAAGACGTGGACGAATCATGGGGGGTGGTGTTGGTGTAGTAGTAGATGGCATCCGGGCGGTAGCCGTCGTACTTCACACAGGTGAGGTGGTACTTGAGGAGCATGTCGGGCTTCACAGTCTTGGGGATGCAAACCCAGTGAGGCAGCAGGGTCTTCGCGGAGTCCATGCTATCAATTTCGAAGAAGATGAAGTTTCCATGGGCAAGGCGCCACTGGAAGACGGCGTTGTTCACATCCCTTCGTTCTTGGCGCACTCTCTCGAGGTGGACCTTCTCCTCGGCTTTGACCTGACGCGTCACGAGCTGCTAATGTTGACGGTGCACTTGACGTTCCTTTGTCATGTCCTTTGTGCAAATTTCGCGAGCTTGGTCTCTGAGCGCTTTGCTCGCCGCGCAAATAAGACAATGGCCGAATCGCTTCACCTTTGGCGTGGCGACATCCGGGAAGTCTTCCCTCCAAGTCCGGCGGAAAGTGGCGAATGACGCGAGCTTCGCTTCGCTCGTCTCGGCAGCCAAATCTATAAAGCGGCAGGTAGTTTCAAAGGGTTTGTTAGCGATATTCTCTGTCGAAATCGTGAAAGGGCTATCGATAGCGGGAAAGAATCGCACGCTAAAACCGATAAATACCATGTCGGTTTAAAAGAGTGGAGAGAACGATTCCAGGCGGGCAAATCGACACGGTCGAATAATTCTAGGAGAAGCGGGATGGTTATTCGCTCAAAAGTTGTCCGTCGAAAAAGTTCTGTCATCGGTTGGATGAAGAAAACGTTCCCTCATGACCAGGATTAAATTGGTCTTACATGAGCGGGGAAAAGTCCCTTTGTGAGAAGCGGGACAAAACCGTTATGTCATCATCGGGACAAAATCGATATCATGACCGGGATAAAAGTTCTGTCACGAGAGGGATAAAATAGTTCTAAAATCATTGGGACGAAATCGTTCTGTCATTAGCGGGACGAAACGGTCTGTCATCAGTGGGACGAAAACGGTCTATCATCAATGGGACGAAAACGGTCTGTATGTCATCATTCGGTGGGACGAAATCGGTCTGTCATCAGTGGGACGAACACGGTTTATCATCAGCGGGACAAAATGGGCCTCACCATGGAGAATCGCGTTGTCGTCCTCAGCCCACGACTTGTAATAGTAGTAGACGCAAATCTTGGTCATCCAGGGAGGCAGGTGCTTCTTGAAGGTCTCATGGAAAGGCATGATCTCGACATGACCGAGGTTATCCGAAAAGAAGCGCTCGAGGAACATCCGCACAAGCTCCTTCGGTCCGGTTTGTCTGCTCTCGTACTGCTTGCGCTGCCTGATGTACTGGGTTCGTTATCCACCTCCGACTGCCAGATCACAAGCCGTCTGCGCTTCGAGACATGATGCAAGACCTCCCATGCACGGCCGCACGTGTGGATATGCCCTCGATGATCGAAAGAGGGCAAGTAGCCACCGTGATCAAACATGTAATCGAACTTTTCGGATGACGACTCGTAGCCACTCCTGAGAACATGAGCGAGCCGGTTAAAGGAGCGGTTCTAACAGCCAGAGTATACGGTCAACGTACGGTCCAACACGGCATCAACCATGGCCTCTCCGCACTGAATGTATAACATTTTCACGCACTTCCGCGAGCAGCACGGCGACTGCTCGCTAGGCTCCTTGGCGAGCATGAGGCGGATATAGTCGCGAGAGGTGCGCTTGCTGATCAGAAACGAGATCTTGTCAGTCTCGCTGTCAGCGACCTCATCGGAGCCCTTGCCCCATGTGTACTTTTCTTTCTCAACCTTCTTGCGATGACTAGCACGCGCGTCGCAATCACACGAATACCCGCTGCGGGACGCACACGGCGGTACTGTAACTGTAGTGTCCGACACGCTGGATCCTGGAGAAGAGGCCATGTTTTCGACCGCCGCCATACATGCTACAGCGTGGGGCGAGTGGGGGACTGTGATCTGTGGTGAGGAAGAGTGACGGCCGATGGCCGATGATCGGACGGGCCGTTGACTGGGGTGCATAATATCCAACTATGAGCAATAATTGAACGACCTGATGACTCAAAACACAGGATCGGTACTGAGCTTGAATACAGGATGCCGTACAGAACAGCTTTTGTAAGTCGTACTACAGAAAATATTTGGGACATATTTCCATTGTAGTATTTCGTGTTATTTCGTATTTCTTTCGTAGTACGTAAATAGTTTTGTGCTAGTATGTACAACATAATCCAATCCAAGGAATGTATCATCGCATAAAGGAATATTATTGCCACGCTACCGAACTCTCGTACCGTAATGACTCTCGAGTAGGGAATATATCATCTTCCAGTTTTAGAAATATATGGTCGCAGTAGTTCGCCTTGTATATTCGTCGCGGTGCGAAATATATGAACATGATGACGACGACGAGGTGCACTATAGTGCGCGCACGCGCGCCGTTGGTCCAGCATGGGTCGGAGCGGCGGCAGACGGAGAGCGGGTCATTTCCACCTCTCCCTCACCGCTACCCAGCCAAAAACCCGCTCATCTACCGCGTCAACCAACCTACTGCAAGAATGGCGCCGAAGAAGAGCGAGCCTGCCAAGGACAAGGAAGACAAGGACGACGCCACACCAGGTGAGTTGCGCGCGCGTACATTAGCTTCCTGCCTGCTCGACGCGTGATGCGTCCAGATCTAGCAAGTTCAGTTAGGGTTCCCTGTAGAAGCGGTGTAATCTAGGACCGTTCGAGGTGGATAGGCAGACGAGTCAGAATAGAAACCCAAACGAGACGAGCGGTATCAAGGTCTTGCACGGTAGTATCACGTCCCGTTGAGTCAGCCGCGGCAGGATCAGTCAGGATGCTTATTGGTGGTGGACAGGGGGTGAAGGGTGGAGGACGGCCAAGTGGACCTTGTACCCGCTCGTACTCAGGAGTGGTTTGATATTAGTGTCAAGCGCAGTAGTATAAGACATACTATTCTGAAACCTCAGTACTTAATGTATGGAAAATATCCCTGTCATCAGTGGGACGAAATCGGTCGGTCATCAGTTGGACGAAAACGGTCTATCATCAGCGGGACGAAAACGGTCTGTCATCAGTGGGACGAAATAGATCTGTCATCAGCGGGACAAAATCGGTCGGTCATCAGTGGGACGAAATCGGTCTGTCATCAGTGGGACGAAAACGTTCTGTCCGCAGTGGGGCGATATCGGTATGTCATCAGTGGGACGAGAATAGGTTTGTCATTAGTGGGACGAAATCGGTCTGTCATCAGCGGCTCGAAATCGAACTGTCATCAGAGGGACGAAAATAGGTATGTCATCAGTGGGACGAAAAGAGTTATGTCATCAGTGGGACGAAATCGGTCTGTCATCAGCGGGACAAAATCGGTATGTCATCAGTGGGACGAAAACGGTATGTCATCAGGGGGACGAAATCGGTATGTCATCAGTGGGACGAGAACAATCTGACGGAATCTGATACATCGATAGGTCGAAGGTCCTGGCGGACATCAAAACCAACAGAGAAAGCAAGACAGGTCGACGTGCTCGGATCCCTTGTTCTGAGAAAAAATAAGGCATCTTCTTCCATCCCCGATGAGCCGGCAGCGAAGAAGAGCCGTGCAGCCTCAACTTCCGCCGCGAGACAAGACGCATAAGCACCAGGCAACTCCTGGAAACCGAGCCTTTTGATAGGGAGAGTGCCCCCTTACGGCACGCACTCGCAAGGAGAAAGATCGACTGCCGCTCTTTTGACGGCCCGAATCAAGAGCGGCCAAGTCCTCTCAGATGCTCAAATGCCGACAGCGCGAAAGTTGATCGATTACGAAAAGCTTATGCAAGCTTACTACCAATCAGGTCCTTACCTCTCCAATATGTGCGTGTGTTTAATGTGTCATCTAAATATATTGAAATTATGTAATTTGACAAGTTGGAAAGGACGGTTAGAGGAGCCAACAGCTCAAAAGGCTCCAAAGGAATCCAAGGGAAAAGAAAAGGTTTCCGAGACGACTGTGACTCTAGGTAATTGTGACTGAAATTATCAGGCCTTCCCAGCAAAATCTCGGAAGTTTGTGAGTTATGGTGCCGATCCAACAGGATGTCAATAGGCAAAGGCAAGGGCAACTGCGTCGGAACCGGCGAGTAAATCGGGATCCCTTGGTAAGAAAATATCGATTGGCTTTGATGCACAATGTCAATGCTTTTCAGATGTTGATCTTGATGCCCATACCGCAGGTGTGTTGAGTAGTACTCTCCACTCATTCTTTCAGGTTCCCCGACTCAAGGCTCTTCTCTGGCCAAGGGGACGCTTCAAGTGCTAGAAACAAAGCCAATGATCGAGAACGAGCCGGAGCCGGAGCCCGAACCAGAGCCCGAGAATGTGCCCAAGCCTGGACCGGAGCCTCAGCCGGAGGCCGAGCCCGAGCCCGAGCCCGAGCCGGAGCAAGAGCCCGAGCCTGAGCCCGAGCCTGAGCCGAAGCCGAAGCCGGATCCCAATCCTCGGCCTAAGCCCGAGGTTAAGCCGAAGCCCGAGCCAACTGCTAAACTCGAAAACCAACTGCTAAACTCGAAGCTCCCGCCGGAGTGTCTG
The DNA here is from genome assembly GCA_006384855.1 of Tetraselmis striata. Taxonomy (NCBI): domain Eukaryota; kingdom Viridiplantae; phylum Chlorophyta; class Chlorodendrophyceae; order Chlorodendrales; family Chlorodendraceae; genus Tetraselmis; species Tetraselmis striata. Next base: position 65,052 of record VCJN01003309.1, on the reverse strand, counting down.
ATACCAAGACTCTCGGGTCGACTACCGGGCAAGCGTCTGGTTCTAGAGCCTCTAGTTCTAGAGCTGTGACTGCCGAGAGGGCACAAAGAAGAGTGCCAGCACTCCTCAGTGCCGGTACAGATGAAGACATCTTCAGCACAGAAGAGGAACAAAGGCAACGGGCGGTTGAAGAGCGCCTGAAGGCTATCGACGTGAGCACGCATGCAACCGTCGGAAAGGCAAAGCTCATGAAGTATGCCAATTATGTGGACTTCCACGGCGTCGGTGTTGAGAGGACAGATGATGACGCCTATATCGACTTCAGTGACAAGAGATGGACCATACACTGGCTTAAAAATCATGGCGGTCGTGTGGAGATCTATCTCTACACGGAATTGCACTCGTCCAACCCCTTGACCGGCAAAGACATCTTCGATGATCCGAAAGCGCGATTTCTCGCATGCATCGGAAAAATCTTGGATGTCAGGATGGGGGAATACGAGCAGTGCGAGGTGACGAAAAAACATTTGAGGCTTTTTAATTTACCCGGCGTTGTAAGTTTTGATATTTCCATACGTGCCCATGCAGATCTAGCTGGAACCTCATCGCTTGGAATTGAGCAAGGAGATGAGGATCTCAGTCACCTTTGAGAATTTGGTTCTCCACGCGATCCAGCCGCCACTCTCATCCCAGCCGCGGTTCCAATCGTACTACGCATGGTCTTTGGTCGAGCGTGAAGTGCTGGCGCAACTGCTGAAGGGCTTTGCGCTTGAAGAGATCACCGTCTCTGACTTGACCAACATTGACCAAGATTTCGTGAACGCTCTTACTTCCAATCGGCGAGTATTTCGCCCTCCCGCCGGCTTTGAGAGTCTTCCACCTCACCGGTGCCGTCGACTGGATCTCCTACGGCAAAATCAGAATCGAGATTGCTTATCCAGAGGTGAAGACTTCTCAGGGTGGTGACATCAACATGCTACTCGCCGATAGAGTCAACCTCGTCACTGACAACGACACGGGGCTACCTCACATTTTCAGCTTCCCATCCGAGAAGTTCGTCGCCCACCGGCAGAATTTGAATTCCGTTCTCCCAAGCTACAAGACTGCAACATGGTGGCGCAAAGCTACAAGGTAAATGCCCATCGATTTGAATGATCTGACGTACCTCAGAATACCAAAGAATCCAATGCGACGACTGACAGGTTTTTAATTGTTTTACAAAGGAACCCTTCCTTGTCCGCCGAAAATTTTTCAGTCTCCTTCCCGGTAGTGAAGCAACAAAGTATCCCCTTACAGGACGAGCCCCTCGCTCTGACCATGGCCGACTTCAAGGACCAAATGGCGACATTCGAAGGCGGGCAGACGTTGAGGTTGGCGGATGAGTTGTCCTACGAGCCCGAAATCGACATGATCGTCAGCTACCCGACCTACATGGATGCGCGCCACGGCAACATCGACGGCAGCCACAGACGGGAGGCGAAGCGCGTGGTCAAGTTCAACTACCCGGAGACCTAAAGCGACAACAAAGGCATCTGCTACACGTCGGACAAGATGTGCATCGGCCTGTCACCGGAAGTCTGCCGATATGTGTCGATGAAGCTCAACGAGGCCGGTCACATTGTAGTCGGCGACACGTCCATGCCCAAACTACTGGTGAGTGAGAACACCCAATACCCCCCACACCATTATCAGTCTTGGGATAAATTTCTCCGCGGAACGAAATCGGTTTGTCATCAGTGGTACGAAATCGGCATGTCACCAGTGGGACGAAAATCGGTATGTCATCAATGGGACGAAAATGTGTCTGTCATCAGTGGGACGAAAACGGTCTGTCATCAGTGGGACGAAATCGGTATGTCATCTGCGGACGAATTAGGTCTGTCACTAGTGGGACGAAAATAGGTCTGTCTTCAGTGGGACGAAAATAGGTCTTTCATCAGTGGGACGAAAGCGGTATGTCATCAGTGGGACGAAAACGGTATGTCATCATCGGGACGAAATAGGCATGACATTAGCGGGACGAATACCTTCTGTCATCAGTGGGACGAATTAGGTCTGTCGCCAGTGGGACGAAATCGTTCTGTGGATTGACGGATGGATAAATTGCAGAGAATCTTCGCAGGTGCTTCGAGAGCTGGCAGGCGAATCACGCTGCAGAGCGACGGGCTATAGAAATTAAAAAATTTTATTTTTGTATAGAATTGGACTTGAACCAGCGACACAAGGATTTTCAGTTCTTTGCTCTAACCCACGGAGCCCTAAACTTCCGTAATACTAAAGTATCTTTGATGAAAGAATATTGATGGCTTTTTTTTGCCTTTAAAGGCAAGAAAAAAAGGACTTAAAAGATAATAATTACAATTTTATTAATTGTTATCTTTTGTAATTAAAGTGAAACTTGTATTTTTTAAAACTTATAAGTTATATTATATGTCCGAGTATAAACAATTTTTTATCTTTTATGATGATTAAACTTTTGACTGTTCAATGTCATAACAATAAAATTTAAACAAAAATGGACAAAAAAGTTTTGATTATTATTTTCCAGAAATAGGGTATGATATACCTTTCATATCACTGTCTGTATTGATGAATCCTATAATTGGAATACCTCTCTTGACTTCTTCTTCAATAGCAGCCCGATTGATGTAAGTATCTAAAACAACTAAAAGTTGCGGTTTTCTTAATTGTTGGTTTTTTGTCACTATAGTGTCAATTTTTTAAAATTTTATATTTGCTGCAACATTTTTTAAGGTGCTCTTTAAGGGCAACTTCCATACTTGTCTTTTTTCAAATATTAGATTTAAAAAGTCGAAATTGGAAATAGGATGCTGATTGAGTGTTGTTTTATTATCTAATGTTTTCTAAAAAATCGTTATCAGAAGTAAAAGCTTTTTGTAAATTATCTGGACTAATGCTTATTTAATACTTTATTGGTCATATTGGTAACATACAGGTTTGATTACACCGGGCTATTTTGACACCGGTACTGTCATAAACGTTAAGATTCTAGTTTGAATGCAAGCTACCAGTACATGTACTCGCAGTACGCGTACCGCTTGGACTTCCCGATGTCCAGCGGCGCTAGCGACAGCATGCGACAGCCCTGCTACATGACGCACCCGCACCACGAGGGGAGTCCACCTTTTGCCTTTGCGCCAGCTGACCAAAATTCTTCTTCGATCTTTTTTTTTTCTTTCTTGACCTGCTTCAGAAAGTTTTTTTGAATGTCTAAAAACGAATTATATTTGTTCCAACGCTTTGCTTCTTGAGCTTGTATTGCTTCTTGATACCCTGAAGATTGGTCTTGTTTTGATGCCATCTTTTTATCACGGAATATTAAAATTCTAGCCATTTTTGATAAAAAATGTTGAACTAGAGCTAATAGAATCCCAGAAAAAAAAACCAAAGACAAAAAAACTGAGACATGTAACTGACTAAATCTAATTATGGCATATACTACTTGAACTCTTAAAAGAAAGACTGGCTGTTTAAAAAAATCTAGAGACTTTGCAGCCTTTATTCGTGTAGGAGAAGGACTTGAACCTTCATTTACAGATCATGAGCCTATCGAGTTAACCAATTACTCTATCCTGCCTATTCCAGAATAGTAGATGCTTCCTCTCTAATTGTTAAGAATATTCACAAAAGAAAGTCAAACAGTTAAAACATAATGAACGAATCAATCCATTTGTCTTCATTTCATTCTTGGTTCAGATCAATTCATACATCAAATTGAGTTTTGTTTTTTCGTTGCTTTTTGAAAGAATGAATTTGTTTTTTTTTCTTTTCAATTATTTGGGTACTGATTTCTGGGGAAATGCTATTGTTCAACATACACAATATAGTTGTATTTCGGAATTTATTCCACAATCACACAGAAACCTTCCAGTAATTTTAACTTTGTCTAGAACATTGTTAGCTTTTTTGGTAAATGATTTTAGTATGTTAACAAAAATACCTTAAAATCGTTTCGAACTTTATGTATTTTTTGAAATCAACGATGGCTATTGGATAATGTATATCATGACTTTATTACTAAAAAAGCTCTCGATTTTGGATATGGAACATCCTTTGAAACTTTTGATAAAGGGCTTTTAGAGATTTTAGGGCCTAATGGAATTATAAAGACAATGACCAAAAGAATGAAACAATCAAAAAGTTTTCAAAGTGGATACGTATATCATTGTGCTCTTTCAATGCTTTTGGGGTTAACATTATTTATAATAGTCGTAGGTTTATGGTCTCAAGTTGAATGGATGCTAGATCAAAGAATCTATTTTATAATTCTTGGGGGCTGTTCAAGAAGTCTGAACAACTCCAACTTGAACTGGACAAGATCGGCATCAAAGACAAGAGGAGCATCGAGTTCGCAAATTTGATCGACCTCTGCTCGCGCCCCCTTCGGTAAGTTGCCGTCATTGGAGAAGTTAATTTTTCTACTTTTGGTAATTATGACTCAATTGTTTTGCGCAGTGCTTTCGAGCCACTTGAGCAGTTTTCTGACGCCTACCGGCACGTCCAGCTAGGAGTACGAGGATGGAAGGAAGAGAGAGGTAAACTCCAAGAGTTGGCCGCACACTACGAACGAGAACTTAATTGACTCCGGAGTCTCAACCACTGTCGACCACTTTCCCCGAAGGAGCGCGGAGCAGTTTACGAAACCATTCGGAAGGCCACCAGTGCAATCCTCGACGACAAGAAGTACGGCTTTGGCAGAGACCGAGCTCACTTCCGAGTCGCCGTCGTGAATGTAAGTTGCAACCTACCCCATTAACTCCCCATCCTATAATATCATTCCTATCTGATTAAAGCCGTTTTGTGACACATGATGTTGGCTTTGGCCCCAAGCTGCCCTGGCTTGACGAGCCGTCTCTTGCGAAGCAGAGCGACATCGCCGATCTTCCTGTGGGACAGATGGGCTTGGTGGTTGGTTTGCTCATCCAAGGCGAGTACTACGCGACCCCATACCTCTACGAGTTGGTACATGGCGTCAGGGATGCCGGCGACGATGACCCCATGATGGTTGTTACGCACACCAACGCGGAGTGGCTGGCGAAGATCGAGACATGGAGGTTTCGTGATCTCCTGCGTCGGGCGAGCATCAAGCTCATGAATGCCATCGACACGGCCAAGGGCAGGAAGCCAATCGAACTGCTGACGCCAAACGAACCGGCCAAGACGTGGGGGGAAAACCTCTCGGACCACATCATCGATCACGATGTGTCAGCCGATGTGTCGGATGAGCAAGCGGCCGCTCGCCTTGCGGCACTCACCAGGTTCCGAGCCAAGGTTGATGACCTCGGCCCAAGCGGCTTCCCAAAAAAGTTCAAGGAATTGTTTAAAGGTTCTCATCGCTCCGGTCCTTTGATGGTCTTGATGACCCCTCCTAATAGATGGGGAGTCATGAATTCGGCCGACTGCCTCACCGCAACACCGGTTCGAGAGCACATCGCGGCCATCAACACCTGCATCAAAAGTCAGGCGTTCCACATCAAGAACCAGATGCCGGACTTGGTGATATCCTTCTTCATAGAGTTTGCTCTTTTGGCTTGTGCTCCGCTGCTTCTCACGAGTTCTGCGTGAGGGTTTTCTGAGGAGCGGTGGATATCGATGAAGGTAAAATATCGATCCCACAAATGATTTCTGAAATAAATTCATTGTGTGAGCTATTAAACCGAATCGTTTTTTGAAACTTCCAGTGATGCCCAGGGGCGAAGGGGTCGACTCTAAAGATGATGAAGTTTTTTTGAGATTGGAGCTTTGCAAGACTTGCATCGTGGAGAGCGACTTCAAGGCTCCCGCGACAAAAAATATCGTCACGGAAGCCATGTCGGACGTTGGTGCCACCAAGGCCACAGTGTTCATCGCCGACGCGCTTTTCGGAGCTGGCTCGCACACTTGCTTGGGACTCGAAGGATGATGCGTGGGGCACGGGCGACTTCAACGACGTGTTTGCTTTTGCCAGGCAAGATACCCCCCCGCCACACACACACAAGCATGGTGGGTATATGACTGTGCTTTCATTTATCTCATTTTTTCCAATTTTTCCCGCGCAGGCAGCTGAATATCCTGACCGGATTTTTTGACGTCCACACTGCTCTCGATGGGTGCCATTTCTTCATTCACCTCTTGGACCAGCAGCTTGGATCCGCAATCACAGCGGTTCAAAAACAAGCCGAGGAACTTGCCTATCACGTCCTGACTTGGGCCAAAGATTGCGGGATGAGAATGGGCAGTTCTGTGCGTCACGACGTTGAGTACTGCCTCTACGCCAGGAATCCCCCGCCAAGCATCGTATCTGGCAACATTTGCGCCTTTGATCCCCGACGGTGAGATTTGATTCGTGGAACGTAGCCGGCTTGTATTTATCATCACTCGCCGAGCCGCTTTTGCCTTGCCAGGTTCTCCATGTCCATCATGCTCGGCCATTTCAAAGACTCTGCCAAGTTGAAGGGCGAGAACAGATAGACCGTAAACATATACCAAAAGCCCATCGCTCTCTTCGCCAAGCACCTAAAGATGGCGGCAACATACGGGACAACAATCGTCGACGTCACACCCGGGACTGGGACAACCGCGGTGCGTGAGGGGTGCAGCCCGGGTGAATGACATTACAATGCGATAAAGCATATAATTTACGCCTTGTGCGATTTGCCACGCCTACATGTCGCTGTGGCCTTTTGTGTGTTGTGGGACCATTTTAGTCCGGACGACCACTCGTTCCCACACAGGGACTTGAAGACCGTCCTCATTGACAACCAGAAGACGCAAATCGCTGGGATGAAATCCAGGATGAAGTCAGGGATCAAATAGAAGCCATGGGATGAGACTCAGAGACTGCGTCCAGATGACTTCGAGAAGTGGCCGGGTCTACCCCTTCCAATGACCCTAGAAGAGCAGCGGGAGGAGCTTCTAGCGGCGGAGAAGAGGAGATACAAGGCGGCGAGGCGCCGAGGGGATTTCTTGGTCGAAGATTCCGATGATGATGATGATGATGAGTAGTATACTTTTCCACAAAAATAGCCTCCCCGAGCCGCTCGCACTTTTGTCCCAGCTTGGACCGAGTTTCAGCCCCCGACGGCACAAACTACTTGTGACCATTATCACGTTTCCTTCACTCTTGATTTGTCCCTGGTTATACGGAATTGTTTTCCCGACTAAGCACATAGGAACCAACCGGTATTCCTATTAGATATCAATCCCACTGCTGACCCCAAACCCTAATTTAGACCTACCCACAATACACTGCGTGACTCAGTGCAAAATAGGTTGAAAGACTGTTACAGCCATCTGGACCGTGGTCGATCTAACTCGGCCCAACGACCACCTGGCCGACATCACTGCGTAGCGGGAGGCGGCGCTCACCTTGCCGGATGGCCTCGCGGAGGGGGTCCCCATCGATGACGGCAAGATCGACTTGGAGCACATGTAGATGACGCTTTACCATGGCAACCTTGTTGCCGACGTCGCTCGTATCAACACCGCCGGCATGCGCGAATAGGCGGGCCACAAGAACATCGGCCAACGGGAGTACATCCGGTTCTGGGGCGTCACGGTGGCCGGTGCAGTGTACTCGCAGCAAGGCCGAGAGATGTGGTCGATGAATGTGCTGTACGACGGCCTTCGTGGCCAATCAAATATCCAACGGTACATGCCCTTGCACCGCTTTAAGTGCATTTCCTTCCTGGCAAAGTATGCTAATACATACGTGAATCAACGAGACTGTGACGGACTGTGACGAACGGGCTTGGTTTCGTCGCGGAGTTGTCGCGTTCAGCCTCAACCGAGCCGACGTGCAGGCCCGTGGTGTCCACGCTACCCTTGACGAGACTATGTTGGCGTTCCCGTTGCGCAAGGAACACACGCCCTGCAAGACCCTAGCCGTCAAGAACTTCCCCGAGTTGTTGGTCAAGGCGCTCATCATCTACACTACATACAGCCAGCCCGAGGAGCACGCCTTAACCCGTCCAACACATGTGCGGATGGCTGCTAAGCGCCCCATACCCTCCCTCCAAGAACATGCCCAAACTCGCGCCAACTCTGGCAAGTACCCCAGCGGCCGGTCCAAGCAGGCTAGGTGCAAGAGGTGCTACCGTACGTGACGACGTGACGTTGCACTGGACTAACCTTCCTTTAAGTGCGAAGTAACAATGTTGCATTGCCTTTTGGATGCATGCACTCAGCTTCCCATTCCCGAGATTGATGGATGCATCGCCCGCGGAGTGCGCAATGCGGCATTGCCTTTTGCATCCGCGGCTTGAAGCTCGCCAACTGTTGAAACCACGCCACTGGAGCCCCGCCGATCTAGCTCAAGAAGCAACCCCCCCCCCCCTTGTTGACTGGGCCCGCTTGGCCCGGGACTGTGTCTGAATCAAGTTCAGCTCAAGATCTAGTGGCCGCATGTTGGTGGTGGAGCGAATCTGTATAGCCGGCGCGCGGCAGTCAGTTATGTGACGGCCCCGTACTCGTCGGTACCGGTCAGAAAACGAACAGAAAACGCGTCTAAGTGGGCTTTCGGCGATCACACATTAGCGCGTATGATACATATCATATATCATACGAATGGTCGCTAGGGTAACGCGTTCAAGCGTTAAATCCAATTTCAAGCGTTAAATCCAATACAAAATTTTATTGTGCTGCTTTTACCGGGTACCCATCGCGGGCGCCACGCCGGCCCAGCGGGCGGTACCGTACTACTGTCCTGGAGTACTGATAGTCGCTATCGGTGTGAATTACAAAAAGGCTAGTAACAAATACCCGCTGAAAGCAGACAAAAGCAGGGTACAGGTAGCGACAACGCTACTAAAAGATCAACAACGAGCCGCGCCCAAAAGCGGCCCGCATCGCGACTATCCCGCACGAGGCGTATAGCGAGTCGCTAGTCGCTAAGCGGGGCATGTAGTCGCTACTCGCTACAAGCGTGGTACGGAGGCGTATGTACAGGTACGTATGTACAGGTAGCCGTTACAGGCGTAGTCCCTGTAGGGCTTCCCTGTACTGTTACATAGCTATAGATATAGATAGAATACGGGCATACAAAGAACATAGAATATAGGCATATATAAGTATATAACATATAATAATACCTAAACGGGGTCCTGTACGGTGCAGATACTTGTGACCGCCGCCCACGTGCGCCGGCGCGCGGTCCGCGAAGCCCGCCACCAGCACACGCACCATCATCAGCACGTCGCCGCATGCAGCCACAGTAGCATATAAAAAGCCGCGGGCGAACGGGGTGACAACCATTCCGGCGTAATGCGCGTACGGTACCTTACAACAACCTTCCCAACGAACGTTGCCGACATGGCGAAAGCAAGCGTCTCACTGCGCCCCCTCCTGGCTCTCAGCCTGTTCCTGCTAGTTGCTGCACAGGTGATCACCCATGGCCTGCCTGCATGGGACGCCCACTAACTTCGAGAATACGACGCGCGGTGACAAGTCGGCATACGCGGCATGCTGCAATGCTGCGACAGTTTACTCGTAGCAGATGTACGGCTTGCTGTTAAAGCGCGACATGCCGGGTTTTTACGCGCTCATCCTTCGACATCGTGCCTGGACCCTCCCGCAGATCGGTGTCGGCAACAAGCCTAGGCTTTGAATTGTATGAAGGGTGTTGTAGGGTGCTGTAATTGTGCCAATTCTCTCGCCTTCGAAACGTGCGTGGCGTGCATTGCGTTCGCTCCGTCTAGGCGTTTGAGTAACACGCGGTCGAGCAGCCTTGATCACCCCCCTTCCCCCCCGGAAGCCCCAGCCACCCTCTAACACCGGCATTGCATTTCGGTCCATGCCGCAATCTGACCCTGAAATTTCTACCCCAGGAGCTGCCGGTGCCCGTGGTGGTTCTTGATTTGGACACCCTGGTGACGACGCGCAGCGGAGGAGATGGCGGCCTCGGCGTGGCGGATGAGGACCCCCGCATCGAGGAGTTTCTCAAGCAGCGCACCCAGGAGTTTCAAGACAGCAAGGAGGCTACCAAGGCCGTGGAGGCCAGGCTGCGTGGACCAGACACCTCGGTTCGTACCGGCGGACCTCGGCCGATCCGTTTCCACCTCGACTACGACCAGATGAACGACTTTGGCGACGCCACACTGGCGCAGAAGCTGGCGCTGGTTCGGGACGAGATCATGCCCTTGGCCGCCGCCGACCTGAGCTCCCGTCTGCTCGTGCGCGCGCCTCCCTCGGACAAGCTCTACCTACCATCTCCATGCATGAAATCCAACACAGTGGACGGCGAGACTCTGTGCACTGAGTACCGGAGGAACTACGACAATCCTGGCTGGTGCTACGAGCCGGACGGCATCAGGCACGACTCGAAGTACTTCGGGGACTACGAGCTGTGCACGGCCCCCTCGCAAGACTCGTGCACTACCACCTCCGGCGGCGAGGGGGTCGAGGACAAAGACATCATCATCTACGTCATCGCTGACCAGGCCAACTGCAACGGGGAGTATGCACACGCCCTGGCGTGCGAGTTCGATACGGATACCAACCGACCGCTCGCTGGAGGCATCAACTTTTGCCCCAACGCCTTCGGCGTCGACTCGGACCCGAAGAGAGTGGCCGCAGTTGCCGTGCACGAGATGCTACATGTCCTGTTCTTTAGCACCTGGCTGGTGCAATATCAGTTCATCGGCGAGAGTGGGCAGGGCTACACGCACGCGGAGCGCTACACCACTGATGTACATGGCCGGACGGTGCTGAAGACGCCCAAGGTGCAGGAGGTGGCGCGCGACTACTTTGGCTGCCCCTCCGCAGAGGGTATGGCACTGGAGGATGGCGGCTCCATGTCCCACTGGGAGTCGTCCACTCTGCGCGGCGACGTCATGGGCCCGGTTGCCGACGGCACTGGTAAAGCCAACATTGGTCCGCTGACAGCCGCAATGGCAGAGGACAGCGGCTGGTACTTTGTAAACTGGGAGAATGTGACGCCCAACAGCTACGGCTACAAGGCCGGGTGCGACTTTCTGACACACACCTGCACAGACTTCGTCGCAGCCCATCCCAGCCAGAAGTACTTCTGCCCGCCGGGAGATTCCGGGTTCCGCTGCTCTGACGACAACATGTTTGTGGCGACATGCCTGGCTGATCCCACGTTCCACCCGGAGTGCGCGGTGCCAAAGTCAGTACTGGTGTACAATGCGGGAAACATCATCACAAACAACTGCTACGACCCTTCCATGCAGCCTCTCAACAACGGCATTCTGGGCAACTTCTTTGGCGCCAACTCGCGCTGCATGGACATCCGCGGCAGCATGAAGTCACCGGAGGGCTACAACCTCCCCTGGCCTCGCTGCCTCAAGATGTCCTGCACCGCCACCGGCATGCTGCAGCTAGACCTGGGCTCGGGCACCAAGGTGGACTGCCCTACCGGGGAAGACGTGGTGCTGAGTGGCACGGCGGGCTGGGTGGGCACCTTTGGCCCCTGCCCGGACAACACCGAGACGTGCGCTGGGCTGACGTGCCCCAACGACTGCAGCGGCAACGGTGTGTGTATGGGAGGCGAGTGTGCGTGCTTCTTATCCTACATCGGGTCCGACTGCTCCACGGAGATCTGCACACCCGGCCACTGCGGCGGCGAGTGCGTGCCGGAGCTGGGCATCTGCGCCGAGGGCGGCCCTGCCCCTACCTCCAGCCCTACCCCCTCTCCTACCCCAAGCCCCACCCCCGCTCCTACCCCCTCTCCCACCCCAAGCCCCACCCCCGCTCCCACCCCCGCTCCCACCCCCTCCCCTAGCCCCTCTCCTAGCCCTGCTCCCACTCCCTCTCCTACCCCCTCTCCTACACCCTCCCCTAACCCCTCTCCCACCCCCGCTCCTACCCCAAGCCCCACCCCCTCTCCTACCCCCAGCCCCACCCCCTCTCCTACCCCCAGCCCCACCCCCGCTCCTACCCCCAGCCCAACCACTAGCCCCAATACCCAAACGCTTGTGTCCTCCAAGTGCTGCTCGGAGCTCAACTTTACCAACAGGGCTGGCTCACCCAACGTATGCGGCGATTCCAGGTTCTGCAAGATTGGAACCTTTGAGCTGGCAAGCAGTGTTTGTGAAGGCCTTGGTGCCCGCCTGTGCACCCTGGCCGAGCTAGCGGCAAGAGAGACCGCCAGAAGTGGCTGTGGCTTCGACACACAGCATACGTGGACGTCTGATGCATGCGCCAGCGGTTATATGGTCGGAAAGGGCCGCGACGGCAGCGATGCTGCTTGCCTTGGAACCTCCAAGTCCGCCGCTGTCCGCTGCTGTGGGGATGTCTGCTGAGGCGGCGGTCTTGGTAGTGCACCCTCAGATGCTGACATTCACAGCAACCGGTAGTAAGCTGCCATTCATCTTAGGTAAATCTAAGCATGCATGTGTTTAGCATGTAGCGGATATTAGCTCACACTTGGCGAGTCGCGATTTCATCTCTGCTTGCAAATGTAAAAGCAGTCCCAGACTACTTCGGATTGCAGGATCGCTGACCCGGCGATGCAACCTGCCAGACACTGGGCACCGCAGTGGTCTTGAGAATCCGCAGAACATTGAAGCCGTGTCTACGTTTGTTAAGCATAAGCACAAGGTAACACTACACAGGGTTGGGGCTGGCTCTCGGGGCAGTAGTATAGGCCAAGCCTGGGCGGAGGTTCTGTTCTTATAACAGCACATGCCATGGCATTCTCAAGTTGAGAGTATGAAAAATGCCGTCGTAATTCTGCCTGAAATTAGCCAGGAAAGGTATGACACAGTCTTTAGAGTATGCGCTCGTCAAAGCGCATCGGCACCCATACGTACAGGTATTGGTGTGCCAATATTATTGGCTCATGAGAGATGATGACAGTGATGCTGAGAATCAGTCGCCTGAAATAGAGTGGCAATTTTATATATCATATATGGCTGACATGTTCTTGTGCATAATCAGGGAGCCATCCGCCCGATCATTTCCTGTAGATTAAGTAACTATGTTGTCGTCAAGTCAGCAGTGGCAGGTACAAAAAAGTGCGCAACATCCCAACATCCGCCAAGGGCGAAAATGTTAATGCCGACAAGGGCAAGTTCTAGGACCGTTTGAAAAAAGTTCTGACAACATTTTAATAGTCTTTGGCTTATTCTTATGATATGGCCTCTGCCAGAATGGCCACCGCAGCTGCAAAAGATGTACATACATACATACATGCCGTGCTAAATCATGCGCTGGTGGTTTTCCCGGACCAAAGACAAATGCGCCTGGCGGCGCTCGTGGCACGGAACGAGGCCAGGCGGTACGAGGTTAGCCTTATTCCTTGTCCAACCAGATGGGCTGCTCGGAGCTAGAAGTGGAAGTCAGAATGCCTCGCACATGAGCGCATAGATTGAAATTGAAATTTGGTACAACATGCTAATCTGCTGCTCTTCGCCGCCCGGACCGAGTGGTAATTCAGGACCTGCCATCTCTAACCGCTATCGGGACACAATGTGTAGTATACCTCAGGCTACCGGCCACCCTCCATTGTAGCCAAGCCCCTCCTCCTTCCGTTGCAGCCTGTAGCTGCCTCTCGAGTCTCTTGTCACTGATTCCGCGGCTTGTTTTCGTCTGCCGCACACTATGAGTTGAGAGCACCAGGCAATCCGCCGAGGAGCGTGTATCCATGGCCGCCCCAACTGCCCGTCCGGTTTGGGGCAGACGCCCTGCGATCTGCCCACCATGCATCACTGGAGGTACCAAAATTCACCACCTGCTCCCTTTGTGGGATACCAGTACCTAGGTGTGCGCACTGGCACAGGTTGTGGCCGCAACTTTCGTCTGTAAACCGTCGCATGATGTTGTCTACGCGTTATGGATACAGCCGCGCGTTACGAAATTTTAGCATGCGGGCGGCACGGCGCACCTGCTGTGCAGACGTGGAAAAAGGGCAATTATTGAGTCAAAATGGGCACATTTCTGGACTCAAAATTGCACCCCCCTTAACTCAAAATTGTACCTCTTTTGGGGGGGGGGGGCAAATTTGAGGTACGCCTAATACTGTACAAATATCCTGTGAAACTGGGCTTTGACAAGTTCCTCTTCTTGCCAACACCGTACGAGGTACTATTCACCTAGCTAGTGAAACGAGCCCGCACTATGTACTACACGCCTGTCCACCGCCCTATGACTAGATGCGTCGCTACCCTTCCATGCTAACCGTTTTTCTTGCCTCGATGGCCACGCCGCCACTGTGCTTTTCACTCATCTACCACTCGTAGGCTCCCTCGCGCTTGTGTTCTTTCCTGCATCTTAACGCTTCTTGGTGCACAAAAGCATGGCAGACCGTCGTCGCAGAGCAAAACGCACCTCTGCCTGCTTGCAGAGTCATGTGGCGGGGCATCTGCGGCTGCACTTGGCTTTGAACCAACGAGGGCTCTCGACACACTTCTAGTGACCCCCATGGCGCAAGATTCTCCACAGATGCACTGCTTGCGTTCGGACAGGAGGGCGTCCCATGCGCCATTACCCACGACTCAGCCCATCAGGCCCCTGCAGCCGAGCGGTGGGCAACATCGAAGCGGACCGCCATGGCCTTGGGCCGGAGATTCGCAGCCTTCGCCTCACCGTGAGCCTCAGCCTGACCCCCCAAGCCTCAAGGTGTGCCACCTTTGGACCCTCTCCCATGAGCGACTCCAACGGTACGCGGACTCGCATCTTCGCTCGCATCTCTCATCAGGGCGCCGTGCGCTGCGTTAAGCGCACCTCGCCGTCGCGCATCTCGACATGAGTGGTGACACCCGCCCCGTTTCCCACCCGTTTCGTGTTTTCGTCCTTGTCCGCCAACGACCTCTAACACCTCATGCACGATCCGCAGTACCCGATGACCTCGGACTGCAGGGGAGGGGCAGGGACGAGCGAGAACACGGTGAACGTGCGGGCCTTCTTGGCCTCTGAAGACCACCGGCTTGTGTACACCGAGCTGCGGGGGATGTGCAACGAGTATGTCCAAGAAGCTCACCGGCAGATGCGAATCTCGTCCCCTGGTAAAATGTCCCGGCAAAAGCCCTCGTTATGGCAGACCCGGACTGCGGCTCGGGTCCTGCCCACGTCGACGGCGTGGCGGGGGGGGGGGGGGGGGGGGGGGGAGGGGGTGCTCCTCATCATCTTTCTCAATCGCTGCGCGCCACTCACTGCCGTCAGGAGGGGGCGAGATGTGACAATTGTCGACGCCTTGAAGTTGGTCGTCGGACGAGATTCGGCGAGTGTAAGGGCGCATCTCTCGGAGCACCTCGGCAAGCAACGTGGGTTCGTTTGTGCGAGACATCGAGAACCATGGCGGCGGCGAGAGATGCGGCACTGGAACCCGGAGGCCCACATTGGGGACGGCGGGTACCACGTCCTCCCGGACGTCAAAGCAGCGGTGGCTGAGGCCACCGCTGGCAAGACTGACGAGCAAGAGATGCGGAGGGTGGAGAGAATTTACAGGTAGAGGGTGGGATTACCCGCATCTCCGCAGTGGGGGCTCATGAACGCTCGCATCTCTCGCGTACAAACCCGTGTACTGTCGCTCCTAGCCCGTGTAACGCTGCCCTAGGCAAGGATCCCTTTGTCGTTGTCACGTCGTCGCCTTGGTTCACTCACCTGAATTTGCTCCTACCGCTGCTGGCGGCCTACAAGGCGGAAATATATCCCGTGCAGATTCCGAGCACCTACTTGACGCAAGGGCCCCTCCCGCGAATGGACTACCTCCACAGTTTGTTGACAGCGGGCCGTGTACTTCTCATCGCGTCAAAGCACCCAAGAAACCCCGACACCAACGGACGCGCCTTGTGGTTGGTCGTCGGAAGAGATTCGGCGACTTTAAGGGCGCATCTCTCGGAGCACCTGGGCAAGCAACGTGGGTTTGTGTATGGTCCGTGACAGGGGATTTGTGCAGCTTGAACTTCGCTGCCATAGCTCCCTGGGCAGTACCTCATTTATCATAATCAACGATCATAACAAATCATTTTCGACCGCAGATAAGAGTTGAATCGACTCATATCCGTCGATTTCACAAACCGCACTTCCTTTGCTAGCGCAACCGGGGCAGCGGGGCGCCAACGCGCCGCGGCCGGGGCAGCGGGCGGCAACGCACGGCGGCCGGGGCAGCGGGGCGGCAACGCGCGGCGGCCAGCGCAGCACGGCGCCAACGCGCGGCGGCCGGGGCATGTTGGTGATTCATGCAACCCCGCATACTAAATGGTTTACAGCCATCTAGGCAATCAAAGCATGCCTTAAGGCAGCATCTGCGGTGCAGCGCTGCAGCAATCTGCGGCGTGCCACGAGCAAATATCAGGCATTAGTGGTATTGCCTTGCAATCTGTATAGTATTGTAAAACATATGGGCAATTAAATCCCCTTTTCGTCATATCAATCCTTATACTGAAAGGTTGCCGAATCGGCTCTTTACCCCCCACCGTCTTGGTCGACGACCGCTACTACCAGGTCGTAACGGGTCCTCCAAGCCCGCATCTCAACCACCGCCACCGTGGTCCGGCGGAGATGATGGCTCCCAAAACGGCGCTCCAGCATGTCTCTTGATAGAGCTTCGAGCAGCTCCGCCCCTCCCCCGAACAGGCTTGGTCCCTCGGAGACTGCCAAGCCGCCGAGTGAGCCTCAACCTTCGAGTGCGACGAAGCGCCCGCACGGTGCGTTGAGCACGGGAGGCAAGAGCAGCTTGTCGCCCATTAAGTTGCGCAAGAAGCATTCCAAGAAGCGTGGGCCGACTCCTTTAAGATGGCGAAAGAGTTGGAGGACGACGACCCCTTCCAGGCGCCCAAGCCGAAACGCGAAGCCACGTCAAGCCTTCAGGCGCCTTCTGGTGCCGCTGGTGGGAGTCGCATGGCCACATCTTCACGTGGCGGTGCCGCATCTCCGCCTCCCCGACCCGCATCTCCGCCTAAGGAGCCCTCATCTCGGGACGCGAAGCCCGCACCGCCGACTGCGCCGACATCTCGCCCCAACGCCGCGTCGCTGTCAGCAGGGTTCAGAGGTAGCGTCTCGTTGCGACGAACACAATCTCTGCGGTCGGCGATAGACTCGTACGCCCGGGGCGTCTTCTCTGCGCGAGTGAGGCTGCTCGATTTCCAGGCTTTAAACGCTAGTCGCCACGCCCTCGCGTCCACCGCAATCTTCCAAGGTGAGGCGGATAGTACTTTACGCGAAGAGGACACGAGAGGGCGCGAAGAGGACACGCCGATGTGCCATTTTTAGTACTCTCGTATAGTATTGCGTTGCACCTGAAATGTGCTGACCGAAAAATGGGTACATATCCCAGCCTATGCGATCACGCGTGGGGGGCACATTTTTGAGTCCAGGAATTGGACCGTTTTGACTCAAAAATGTACCCCGTACCCTAAAAAATGGCATCTTGCCGGAAACGCCTCTCATGGGGAGGGACGAGGGAGTCGCGCAGATTATTGTGTTTGTGCGGTAGTTGCAGCTGGGCAACATGTGATGGTGGTACCTGTGACATGGCGAAGAAAAAACCTGTAGCATGGGTCGTGGCATGCGTTGGCCGTGCTGCCGCTCCGCCGCGTGCCATGATATTCGAACATGGGCTTAATTATGATAAAGTAGCCGCTTATGTTATTAAAAGATGCATATTTCCCTGCATTTGTCTTGTTGAGGCGGTAACCGCCTCATACGCCGCATATGTACGCCCCATAACCAGTCTACATACATGTAAAATAACTGATACTTACTGTTGTGGACTACTAGTCTGACGCGCGGGCAGCGGCGTACGGGTAGTAGCGCAGCCGCGGTACATGCAGCATATCGTCAGGTGACGATAGCCACCAACGGTATATGTACGGTAACGCGCTATAATTATGATTACATGTGCTAGCTGCAAAATTCAAGAAATCCATGCAGAAATCCAGAAGAAAATCCAGCTACGGGCCACAAGAGGCGGGAACCGCCATGACAGCCACCGATCAGGCATCGCCACCAGCCAGCCGCCGCTCCACGCAGTTGGGACGCTCTCCCCAGCACACAATCCCGGGCCACTCCAATAGCGGCACTAGGCCGAATGTGATGTGAAGGCGCCGACATGAAAGGGGCTTCGAAGTAGGGGTCTCGCAGCAAGAAGCGGAAGTGGGGGCGTCCAACCCAGAACGGGGCGCCAAGGGCGTGCAATAGACCCAGCGCCAGCGAACAGACCCAGCTGCCGCCAGCTCGGTCGGGTCCCCTTCCGCCAAACGTAGAACGCCTTCCACAGCACAACATCCCGGGCCACTCCAATAGCGGCACTAGGCCGAATGTGATGTGGAGGCGCCGACATGACAGGAAGCGAGAGGGTGCTCAAAGAACAGAAAAGGGGGACTTGACCGGACCAACAACGACGTGAGACGCCGGTGTCCGGCGCGCGTTGTTCCGTCCAGCGCCAGATCCGCCGTCAGCTCGGCCGCGTCCCCTTCCGCCGAACGTAGAACTCCCTTCCCAGCACAACATCCCGGGCCACTCCAATAGCGGCACTAGGCCGAATGTGATGTGGAGGCGCCGACAGGACAAGAAGGGAGAGGGTGCTCAAAGAACAGCGAACGGGGACTTGACCGGACCAGCAACGACGTGAGACGCCGGTGTCCAGCTCACACTGCTCCTCCGCGCCAGTGGCAGCAACCGTGTTCCCGCGGATACCACCATAACTCAAAAGCCCAACATCGGCCGGCCGGCCGGCGCTGCCCTTCGGAAGAGAAACAAGCACCGACGGGTCCGTGAGGATCTTGACACCCACGCCTAGGGCGGACTTGACGTCGTGGCAAACGTCGGGAAGGCCATGTGCCGCCCACTCGTGTGCGGCGTGATTGGAGTCGCCCCCAAAGCAACGTGCCACGTGATCAGCGTATGCGACCGCCCAAGCTCAAGGAGTGGATTCCACGCGAGCATCCTCAAAACGGGCCAGCTTGCCTTGTACCGAGAAGGGGCAAAAAGCACAAGGGCAGGGCTCGCCAAGGGAGAGGACATGAGCCGTTAGAAGGCCAAATGGGCGGCAAGCGGCAACGCGGAACATGGAATCGTAGTGCTCGTGGGAACGCTCACGGACTTCACCAAGGCGACCCTCACTCGGAGGATCAGTCACCAAGAACGCTGTCGCAGCGCGTAAGACGCGGCCCCGCAAGCGGTTACTGTCAGGGCCGCTTGTAGGCATACGCGCAGCAAGCTTTGCGAAGCCGGCCGTGTGGATGCGGTGGCTCAGGGTTTCTTACGCATATATTATTTTAATACCGCCCTTTCACGATAGAAATAGGACAATAGGTACCAGCACAACATGTTTTCGTCGTATAGCTTTTCTGCATGTTCCTCGTATGTGTCTTGCATGTCTCGTAATCAAGAGCGTGTGCACGTAATCAAGAGCACCATTTTTAGTTTTCTCTGTAGAGGGGGGGCGCAGAGCAATTTTCTCTGTGTAAATGTCCCGCGGGTGGTTTCCTTGCATTTCCATGGAGCGTTCGGTCACATGCTTCGGACATCGGAAAACCACCCGCGCCAAACCAACTTGCTCCGGCACGATATCATGCAAAACGGCGAGGTCTTGTTGTCCGTAGCAGGTGTTGAGAACACCGTGTTGGACGGCCAATCTGAGAAATTCCTTCTGCGTTACATATATTCATCATGCACATCATTGTCAAGAAATCAATAATACCCATTAATGAAACACATTATGATATTGTATTCAGCAGTTTTACCCAAACATATTGATAACGCACGTGGTTGGCGACACCCCCATGCTTGAACCTCAATAACCACGCATGTAAACATGGTGAATCCCCCCTGCCGCGGTCCACGATGGCAAGCGCAATTTGCACCACCGAATCAATGGTAAGGAAGGGGCCATGCTTCTTCAATCCTCACATATCTGCGCTTCATCACGCCATGCATGTTCCTCCGGAGCCATGGCGGCATGCTTACGCTTCCTCCTCCTACCGTGTGTGTTGGCCAAGGGCGAGTCTACATTGGCTACAGGAGTAGCAACTGCTGAGGCCGGGGCCGTGGCCTAAGTTGGAACTGATGATGGAGCTGCAAGGCATGCAAAGGCAGCGGCTGCTTGGGTGGGGGCAGGGCCGGAGTTGCGGCTGCGTTGCGGCTGCATTTGCAGTTGTGTTGAAGCTGCTGGCGCAGTAACTGCCGGGGCAAGGGCCGGGGCCGGGGCCGGAGTTGATGTTGGTGTGGGTGCTAGAGCTTGTACATGTGTTAAAATTGCAGCTGATGCTTGAGCTGCATGTGTTGCATGGCCTGCAAAGGCAGCGGTTGTTGGGGCGAGGGTTTGGCCCGGGGCCGGAGCTGGAGCTAGAGCTATCTCTATGTGCTGCACATGCAGCGGTTGTAGGGACGGTGGCTGCTAGGACGAAGGCCGAGGCCGTAGCTAGAGCCCCAGGTGCATGCGTTTGGGATGGAGCAGGACCGCCATGGCATTCCGCACTGCAGTGCCCACCATCGGCGCCCCATGTGGTCAATAAGTAACACACTGTAGTATTCCATACTGGGCCCTAACACACACATATGCTTTACAAAAACAACCCTTCCATGGTTTTATTTCAGGCAAGGGCGGGAGGATGGGGAGGGAGAGTTCGGATTAATTATAAAGTAAAAACACTGTCTGCATATTTCACATGTCATGGCGCAAAAGGAGAGAGGGGGCGCACCTACTGTGCATATGACATGGTAGAAATGGTGGCAGCTCTTGCACTAGTGACCCCTCATTACCCCGGACGTGGGGATGAGATGCCGGTTCTTGCACTCCTCACCGTCCTTCAATGCCTTGCATGGGACAGAGATTGTGTTGGGGTTCCAAGGCAAGTCTGGGTGTGGCTCGAAAAGCAAAAGTGCCTCCCGCGGGGCAGCTTCGTCCGCCGCGTCGTAATCCACGCCCTCTAGGTCTTGCATAAGAGCACCACATTTCTTTCTCAAGTCAAAATACCGAAAGATATAAACCATGGCTTGGAAGGGGGCCACAAGCATGGGGGCGTGGCACTCAGTGAATCGAATAGAGCAGGATGTTTGCGGTTCCTCTGCGATGCATGACGGATCCAATTCAGAATCCTCCGACAGCCCCAAAGTCGCGTTCAATAGCACCTCTGTGGTCAAGCTCTCTGCCAATTCTGGTGAAATCTTGAAAGAGATGACACCCACTCGGCGTCACTGCCCGATCAAAGCATCGTAAGGCATCACCTGCTGGATAGCGCTATGAAGAGTGGTGTTGTGTGCCCACACAACAAAGTGGGCGCAAAGCGTGCGGCCAATTCGGGTTGGAGTTGTCCCGGCACCACACACGGATCGTGTTCTCAATGGTGCGGTTGATCCGCGCTGACGCAGCATCGCTGGGGCTGTGTCGAGGCATCCCCGTCACCATGGTACATCCGGACCACATATCCTTCACCGCCTTCACCACCTGCACATCGGCACGGTGATTGACTTTAGAGGGCATTTTAACACCATGGAATACGACGATGCCAAGTCCCTCTGTTACCCGAGTGCAAACAACGCAACTATCGAACGATCAACTATAAGCTATCAGCAGCGCCGGAGAATCACCTGCGGTTGTTTGCTTGCAGGATCATGGGGGCCCCCAAAACGACGAATTCACTGACCATAGCCTCAGCAACCATCTCTTCTTTCTGCATGCAAAACGGATTGAGTCAGACCCACGGTGATGGTGCCTAATGCCACTACTGCACTCAACCATTGTGTAAATAATGTTTCTACCAAGCCTTACTTTTTGTTGGGGAGGGCTTTGGACCACCCAAAACGTTACACCATGGTCGATGTAAGTCTGGAAACACTTGTAGCCCGTGTACTCAGAAGACTGGTAGCCAATGGGGCCGACCTCCACACGAGTTGCAAATTTGCCGCCCGACCATATGGGGCGGTGCCCTGCCTTGGCATTTTTGCTTCATGCACCCCTCGCGTGGTTGCAAATGGGGCACGTCTGTATGTACATGTCAGTGACAACCATGGGGATGTTGAAACACACCGCCGAGACAGCGTTGTGCAACTTCTTGGCCTAGAAAAACGATTACAATGGGGTAAATGGGAAGGGGGAATTTTGCAACGAGAAGTCACTCTGGTCGATACACGCACGCGCTTGTGAGTCGAAAGACGGGCCAGCAAGTGAGGGGGGGGGGGGCACCTTGGCGTGCCCTCTGTCGAGGTGTTCCGCTCTGATGTGGTCCGAAACCTACCCTATGTGGCTGGCAAAACGCAGACGGACATCTCGACGGACATCGTTACCACCTCCTCCCTCTTCGCCACCATAGTGTTGCCTGCGATGGATACTAGTTGGAAGCGCGAGTTCTTGTATGTATTCATGCTTTGCTCATGTAGCGAGACAGACACGCGACGCAGCGAGAGACGTTCCCGTGTTTGCTTTGTTTCTATATCAATGGCGGCTGGCGGCCGTTGGAGGCGGCTGTCGGCGGCGGCTGATGTCGAATGCCATACCCAACCGCTCAGCGCCCACTTCACGCATGCCGCCCCCGGGCCTTGGGAGATGGTATGCCGCCGCACTACAACGGCCCGCGAGCGAGCGGGCGAGTGAGGGGGGTATCCCACCCCTGCGAGATATATGGGCGGGGGGCGCTGGGAGGCTCGCCATCGGCGGTCCCAACGGCAGGCGGTGAACGACTAATGAACGATTGGGGGGGGGGGGGGGGGGGGGGGGGGGGAGGGGGGCTAGATTACATAGGGAGGGGTGCACACGAACCTCCTTGGTCATACTCCGATACCGCTCTAGCATATACACCGTCCATATTTTGGTCGTCGTCCTGTGACAAGAGTTGCTTCTTGTCGCCTCGTTGTGCATGCATCGCCTCGACCTTCTTAAGAAACTTTTCTTTGATTGTGTAGCGTCGTGGCATGGTGGCTATCGTTTGCGGCGGCCGATGTGGGCAAGGATGGAGCTTTCAGAGCGAGTGACTCTCCCGCGGGAGGTAGCTGGAGCGCCATCGCGCTCTATTGTCCGCCTCCTGCCAGATAGTGGCAGTTGAGGTCGCACATGTCGGCTCATGGGCGACAAGGGCGTGTGCACTGCGCAAGCGATCGCTTATTGGCGGGTCTGACATCCCCCCACCCCTGCGTCCCCATCGCGCAATTTGCGCCCGTCACTCCGCATCAGTGATGCTGGAGCGTCTGCTGGTGAATTGGTGCCAAGCAACGCGGTGCCACGAAAATAAAACACCAGTCACAACTGGCCTCCCTTGCGTATGGGCCCACCCGACGTTTGGCGGCAACCCGTATGTATACAATGCCGAACCCCAATACCTCCCACAAGCCCCACACGCACACCCACCGTTAACATACACACTTCCGTAGATCACTATACACGACACCTCCGCTGCGGCAGAGGGGGGGGGGGGGGGCGGGGGGGGATATCAAGCGGCATGGAAGGTGGGGCGCGGGCGAAACGGAGGAAGGCCGGAAGCTGCATCCGTAATCCCTAGGGTTCCCACAACGATTGGAAAAAGCAGGTCCTAAAAGCAACTCGGCGTGGGCGGTGGAGAGAAGCAAGTCAGCACGTTGTTATTCAATTTCAAACTCAATTTAATTTTGCATACGGGGCGTTATGTATAAACACGGGGATTCTGGTGAGCCCGTATGTAGCAGACGGGGCGCCCTGTGTACGCGGGGTTTTGTGGACACCCGGGTCCTAACATACATATATTCGTCACCGCTAGCACCGCGCATATACATGTAGCGTAGCCGTACAGCTAGAGCGACAACAGGTAATAATATCTGGTCATGGTTTTTTCTGGTCGTTCCTTGGATTTCAGTGCTTTCCTGGACCCCTTGGTTCCTTAGTGACTTGATGTAAAAGTAAAGTTCGCCGCGGGACTTTGTCACTTGGTGTCTTCCTGGTTCCCGTGGCTCTTCCTTGGTTCTTGGCTCCCGGCCCTCCTGCTTGACCATTGGTTTCAGGCTTATAAGGACCTTATAAGGGCCTTATCTCTTTTGCGGGCACGCAGCGCACGCAGCTGTCCCTCCCGGTCCAATTTGGGGGCCTCGGCATCGGCGATAATGTGTCTATAGCAGATGCCTCCCACATCGGCGCTGCCGCCCTCGTGGTTGGCCAAGCTGTGACTTTCCTCCGTGCTCAACACGCCACCCTGAGCGACGCTGGGGCGTTCTTTTCCGACCCGTCCGGCGTGTCTAGCCCTCAAAGCCTCTACCTTGTTGGGGCGTCCTCGATCCACCAGGCTTTGGCCACCCCAACGTTGGAGCTCGATGCCAGCGCCAACGCGTCGGCGCCGATGTGGGCTATCGAGCTTCGCGCCGCTCATACGCGTGTCGTTAACGAGTGTGGAGACGCGGTGCTCGAAGATCTAGCGGGGCCATTGGCCTCTGCCTTGAAGTTGCTCCCCTCCAAGCGCTCCCACGTTGCCCGGGCCGGCTGCTCGGACGCCGGGGCTGAGCCGGCGTCTGCTTTGCGCTCGGCGGCCGACCTCCAAGCTATCCCGCATTACTCGGACTTCCCCTTGCACTCCATGCGGAAAGTACAGGAAACCCTGAGCCACCGCATCCACACGGTCCGTTTCGCAAAGCTGGCTGCGCGTATGCCTAGAAGCGGCCCTGACAGCAACCGCTTCCGAGGCCGCCTCTTACGCGCTGCGACGGCGTTCCTGGTGACTGATCCTCCATGTGAGGGTCGCCTTGGTGAAGTCCGTGAGCGTTCCCCTGAGTACTACGATTCCATGTTCCGTGTGGCCGCTTGCCGCCCATTTGGCCTTCCGGCGTCTCCTGTCCTCTCCCTTGGCGAGCCATGCTCTTGTGCTTCTTGCTCCTTCTCGGTACAAGGCATGCTTGCCCGTTTTGAGGATGCTGGCGTGGAGTTCACTCCTTCAACTTGGGCGGTTGCATACGCTGATCACGTGGCACGCTGCTCTGGGGGCGACTCCAATCACGCCGCACACGAGTGGGCGGCACATGGCCTTTCCGACATTTGCCACGACGTGAAGTCAGCGCTGGGCGTGGGTGTCCAGATCCTCACGGAGCCGTCGGTGCTTGTTTCTCTCCCGAAGGGCAGCGACGGGCGGCCCGCCGATGTTGGGCTTTTTGGGTATGGCGGTATCCGCGGAAACACGGTTGCTGTCGATACCACCATTGCCCCTATCCTCGGCGTGTCAACCCCGGATCCAACGACTGCTTTGCGGGCTGCAGAGCGCCACAAAATCCAGAAGTATGACGAGGGTGTCCGAAACGCCGCCGGCATGCTTCGCTTTGTCCCTTTCGCCGTTTCCGAGTTTGGCTCGCTGGCCCCGCACGCTGAGGCCTTCTTGGTGGAGCTCGCGAAAGCTAGCCAAGCACACACTGGCAAGAATATCGGCCAGCTCTTGTCTGCGTGGCGCCGCCGTTTCTCCTTGCTCATCAACATGGCTCATGCAGACAATGTTCTTGGCGGGGTCGCGGCCGCGCGTGTGGCACGTGATGGTGCTCCTGCGCCCGCGTCGCGTCGTTCGTCGGCATGTGTTGCTATGACCCGGGTCATTGGCTGCAAGCGTCCTCGCCGTGCCTGATAGCCTACCCCGGGGCGGGGGTTCTTGGAGTTTCTGGCAGCTAAGTGACTTCGTGGTTCCCTTGGCTCCCCCTTTTTGTCTATTGGCTCCCTGTCCTCCTGTTCGACCTTGTTTTCAGGCTTAAGTATCTCTTTTGCTGGCAACCTCTCATAATTGCTCTTAGTTCTCTTTGTAGTGCGTTTTTGTGAAAGCCCCGATGTAATTACAGCAGAAAAATCTCTTTTGCGGGCAACCTTTCTAAATTGCTTTTAGTACTGCTTTCAGTATGTAATACGTAATGTATTTTAGTACTGCTTCTAGTACGCATCTGTTAAAAGCACTGATGTACAGGAAATAAAGGTAATGTAATCTACACGACTGAAAGACCCGAGTACTAATGGTACAGGGTATAATACAGTACACTCGTACGTGGTCCCTGTACGATGTACCTGTACAGGTACTGGTATTAACCGCCGCTCGCGTCGTGCGCCGGCGTTCGGTCCGCCAAGAACGCCAGCAGCACAAGCATCGTCGGCGGCTTTAAAATGTAGGCTTTTCCCCTCTCCAGTACTTTCCGTGCATTCCATGTACGCTATCCTTGTCACCAACACACAAACATTCACAAGTACCGGTACCTGCAGCGTCGCCATGTATTAGCGCGTCGCCGCCAGGATTAACAGACGAGTCTATTCCTGTCAACGCACGCAGCACAGCAGTACCAGGTAAGGATTACCGGAAGTATAAAAGACGCGGGCGAACGGAGTGACAACCATTCCGGCGTCGTAAATCGTACGGTACCGTTACACCAACCTCCCCAACGAACGTTGCCGACATGGCGAAAGCAAGCGTCTCACTGCGCCCCCTCCTGGCTCTCAGCCTGTTCCTGCTAGTTGCTGCACAGGTGATCACTCATGGCCTGCCTGCCTGGGATGCCTACTGACTATGAAAATACGACGCGCGGTGCCAAGTTTACTGGCGACGTCAAAGGAGCGCGGCATGCTGCACTGCTGCGACAGTTTACTCGTATCAGTCGTATTCGGCTAGCTGTTAAAAGCGCGACATGCCGGACCGTAACTCACGCGCTCCTTCGACGTCGTGCCTCGACCCCCCCGAACCTCGGTGTCGGCAATCAGTCTAGGCTTCGGAATGTATGAAAGGTGCTGTAGCTAGCTGCAATTGTGCCAACTTTTTCTCGCCTTCGAAACGTGCGCGGCGTCCACTACGTTTGCTGCGCCCCGGCGTTTGAGTAACACGCGGTCGAGCAGCCTTGATCACCCCCCTCCCCCCCCGGAAGCCCCCAGCCACCCTCTAACACCGGCATTGCATTTCGGTCCATGCCGCAATCTGACCCTGAAATTTCTACCCCAGGAGCTGCCGGTGCCCGTGGTGGTTCTTGATCTGGACACCCTGGTGACGACGCGCAGCGGTGGAGGCGGCGGCCTCGGCGTGGCGGATGAGGACCCCCGCATCGAGGAGTTTCTCAAGCAGCGCACCCAGGAGTTTCAAGACAGCAAGGAGGCTACCAAGGCCGTGGAGGCCAGGCTGCGTGGACCAGACACCTCGGTTCGTACCGGCGGACCTCGGCCGATCCGTTTCCACCTCGACTACGACCAGATGAACGACTTTGGCGACGCCGCACTGGCGCAGAAGCTGGCGCTGGTTCGGGACGAGATCATGCCCTTGGCCGCCGCCGACCTGAGCTCCCGCCTGCTCGTGCGCGCGCCTCCCTCGGACAAGCTCTACCTGCCATCTCCATGCAAAAACTCCTACACAGTGGACGGCGAGACTCTGTGCACTGAGTACCGGAGGAACTACGACAATCCTGGCTGGTGCTACGAGCCGGACGGCATCAGGCACGAGTCGAAGTATTTCGGGAACTACGAGCTGTGCACGGCCCCCTCGCAAGACTCGTGCACTACCACCTCCGGCGGCGAGGGGGTCGAGGACAAAGACATCATCATCTACGTCATCGCTGACCAGGCCAACTGCAACGGGGAGTATGCACACGCCCTGGCGTGCGAGTTCGATACGGATACCAACCGACCGCTCGCTGGAGGCATCAACTTTTGCCCCAACGCCTTCGGCGTCGACTCGGACCCGAAGAGAGTGGCCGCAGTTGCCGTGCACGAGATGCTACATGTCCTGTTCTTTAGCACCTGGCTGGTGCAATATCAGTTCATCGGCGAGAGTGGGGAGGGCTACACGCACGCGGAGCGCTACACCACTGATGTACATGGCCGGACGGTGCTGAAGACGCCCAAGGTGCAGGAGGTGGCGCGCGACTACTTTGGCTGCCCCTCCGCAGAGGGTATGGCACTGGAGGATGGCGGCTCCTTGTCCCACTGGGAGTCGTCCACTCTGCGCGGCGACGTCATGGGCCCGGTTGCCGACGGCACTGGTAAAGCCAACATTGGTCCGCTGACAGCCGCGATGGCAGAGGACAGCGGCTGGTACTTTGTAAACTGGGAGAATGTGACGCCCAACAGCTATGGCTACAAGGCCGGCTGCGACTTCCTGACACACACCTGCACAGACTTCGTCGCAGCCCATCCCAGCCAGAAGTACTTCTGCCCGCCGGGAGATTCCGGGTTCCGCTGCTCTGACGACAACATGTTTGTGGCGACATGCCTGGCTGATCCCACGTTCCACCCGGAGTGCGCGGTGCCAAAGTCAGTACTGGTGTACAATGCGGGAAACATCATCACAAACAACTGCTACGACCCTTCCATGCAGACTCTCAACAACGGCATTCTGGGCAACTTTTTTGGCGCCAACTCGCGCTGCATGGACATCCGCGGCAGCATGAAGTCACCGGAGGGCTACAACCTCCCCTGGCCTCGCTGCCTCAAGATGTCCTGCACCGCCACCGGCATGCTGCAGCTAGACCTGGGCTCGGGCACCAAGGTGGACTGCCCTACCGGGGAAGACGTGGTGCTGAGTGGCACGGCGGGCTGGGTGGGCACCTTTGGCCCCTGCCCGGACAACACCGAGACGTGCGCTGGGCTGACGTGCCCCAACGACTGCAGCGGCAACGGCGTGTGTATGGGAGGCGAGTGTGCGTGCTTCTTATCCTACATCGGGTCCGACTGCTCCACGGAGATCTGCACACCCGGCCACTGCGGCGGCGAGTGCGTGCCGGAGCTGGGCATCTGCGCCGAGGGTGGCCCTGCCCCTACCTCCAGCCCCACCCCCTCTCCTACTCCCAGCCCCACCCCCGCTCCTACCCCCTCTCCCACCCCAAGCCCCACCCCCGCTCCCTCCCCCTCTCCCATCCCCTCTCCTACCCCAAGCCCCACTCCCTCTCCCACCCCCGCTCCAACCCCCGCTCCCACCCCCGCTCCTACCCACTCTCCCACCCCCTCTTCGACCCCAAGCCCCACCCCCTCTCCTACCCACTCTCCTACCTCCGCTCCCACCCCCGCTCCCACCCCCTCTCCTACCCCTTTTCCTTCCCCCTCTCCTACACCAAGCCCCACCCCCGCTCCTACCCCCGCTCCCACCCCCTCTCCTACCCCCTCTCCCACCCCCGCTCCTACCCCAAGCCCCACCCCCTCTCCCACCCCAAGCCCCACCCCCTCTCCTACCCAAAGCCCCACCCCCTCTCCCACCCCCGCTCCTACCCCAAGCCCCACCCCCTCTCCTACCCCAAGCCCCACCCCCTCTCCTACCCCCTCTTCCACCCCCGCTCCTACCCCAAGCCCCACCCCCTCTCCCACCCCCGCTTCTACCCCAAGCCCCACTCCCTCTCCTACCCCCAGCCCCACCCCCAGCCCCACCCCCGCTGCTACCCCCTCTCCGACACCTAGCCCAACCACTAGCCCCAATACCCCGGCGCTCGTGTCCTCCAAGTGCTGCTCGGAGCTCAACTTTTCCAACAGGGCTGGCTCACGCAACGTATGCGGCGATTCCATCTGGCCGGGGCTCAACTTCTGCAGGGTTGGAACCTTTGAACTGGCGCGCAATGTTTGTGAAGGCTACGGGGCCCGCCTATGTTCTCTGGCCGAGCTTGCGGCAAGGGAGACCACCGGCACTGGCTGTGGCTTCGACAGAGACCTCACCTGGACGTCTGATGCGTGCGCCAGCGGCTATATGGTCGGGAAGGGTCGCAACGGCAGGCGCGCTACTTGTCTTGGAACCTCCGAGACCGCCGCTGTCCGCTGCTGTGGGGATGTCTGCTGAGGCGGAGGTCCTGGTAGTGCACCCTCAGATTCCGCCATTGGATTGGCGAATTGGCATGTTTGGTGGTGGCCTGTGGGCCAGGGCCACACCGGTTTTCTGCAAATGAAGGATGAGGCAAGAGAAGCTCAAGACCAAGAATCATTAGAAAAAATATGTAGTTACAAGGATTAGTAATTGGTAGTTGGATCCGTGAGGGGATCCAACTGCCAGCAGACCTGGGGCTGCCCCAGGGCTGTCTAGAAACGCAGTGCGTTTGTTAGCAACCAGGGGGGCAGCCAGGACTGTATCTCACAACAGCCAGTATTTTCAGTATCTCCCGCCCACCCGCTCCGGGGAGTGCAGCGGCGTCTTCACAGACATTGCTGTTACTCAGTTACTCAGTCTCTTACAACTCATCTTAGGTAAATCTAAGCATGCACGTGTTAAGAATATAGCGGGTATTGGCACCCACTTGGCGAGTCGCGATTTTATCTCTGCTTGCAAATGTAAAAGCAATCCCAGACTACTTCGGATTGCCGACTTGGCAGGAGCGCTGACCAAGCCCTGCAACCTGCCAGACACTGGGCACCGCAGTGATCTTGAGAATCCGCAGAACATTAAAGCCGTGTCTACGTTTGTTAAGCATAAGCACAAGACGCAGAAGGGAACACCACACAGGGGGGGGGGGGGGGGGGGGGGGGCTGGCTCTCGGGGCAGTAGTACAGAGCAAGCCTGGGCGGGGATTCTGTTCTTATCACAGTACATGCCATGGCGCTCGTAAGTTCTGAGTATGTCCGTCGTAATCCTGTCTGGAAACGAACCAGGAAAGGCATGACACATTCTTTAGAATATGCGCTCGTCGAAGCGCATCGGAACCCGTACACAGATATTGGAGTGCCAATATTATTGGCTCATGAGAGATGATGGCAGTGATGCTGAGGATCCGTTGCCTGAAAAGGCAATGGCGACTGTATCTATTATATATAGCTGACGTGTTATTCTGCAGCATCAGGGAGCTATCTGACCGATCATTTGCGCAGCCCCAGGCAGTCCAGCCGGGCGCTGTGGTACACGGCCTATTCCATGTGGTGCCGGTCGGAGCCATCGGTGTCAATCACCACGGAGGCCAGACGCACCAGCTGCAGCAGCACACAGCGCAGCAGGACCCCTGGATGGAGACCGCACACCGCCAGCTTCAGGACGCTACTTTGTCGGAGCAGGCCATGGAGACTCCGCGCTCATCGGTGGTGCCAAATGAGTCGGTGGGCGGTGCCTTCATGCCCGCATAGATTTTCGTACTCAGCTCGCCCTTCTTGGAGGAGGCCATGTCCTGGCAGTGGGCATCGCTTGCACGGGCAGGGTGCATCCGTGGTCCTGACTCATTGCCACAGGGCGCGGCGCTGACCTCCCTCTAGACGCCATTAAAAAGTAGTAGGCAGCCGCAGAACACCGGCTCCTGCCATGTTGCGTCCTTGGCCAGCATCACCATGGGATCAATAGCGGAGCAGCGCCCGCCCGGCTAGCACCTCAGCGTGCTTGAGAGTCCACTAGGCGCGGTCCGCCCGCCAGGGCGCCGCAATTTGTCTCCGTGAGTTTTTCCGATACCACTGAGATGTGGGATCTGTGAGACCTCGCCACGGCTGTACTCTATGAGCCTGTCTGAAAGGCGCCGCTGTCCCCTTTCCCGACGACATCCTCCAGCTCCTGCCCCTCCATGTGAATTTCCGGTAGGGCAGAGGTGTCTTAACTGCTCGAGGGCTCGTCGAGTGGCACCCTCCCCGGCCTCAGCCTTCGGCGACGCAGAATAGCCCAGCTCGGCCATGTGACGGCGGGCAGTAAAAAGAGGACCGCGCTCTGAAACCTCAAACCACGGACCGCACTGCTCCCGCACGCGCTCAAGCATGTTGATGGTGTGGCTGACAGCAGCCAAGCCGCTTGTGACAATAAATATACGAGTACTAGTACGATATTTACTTGAGTCTACGGTATATTTACGGTATACTGCTGCCACGTGGCAAGTTGTACTTTTGGGACGAATGCCGCCTCGAATGTTACACTGGTTTCGGAGCATGTTTCGATCCACGGACCTAGAGGTCACCGTTTTGATCCCCACTGTTGTCGAGAATTGATCAGTGTCTTGCGGGGTGGGGAAGGAGGGGGGGGGGGGGGGGGGGGGGGAGGGGGGAGGAGGGATGTAGGGTGACAAGTATACGAGTACTAGTACAATGTGGACCTGAGTTGACGTGTATATGTACCGTATACTGCCGCCATGTAGCAAGAGCGCTCTTTTGAGACGAATATAGCCTCGAATGTTACATGCTTATGATCGGATATACATGTACCTGATCGCAACATAGAATTTCAACACATGAGTAAGAGCTGGTTAAGGCGACGAGCCTAGTACGAACGCACATCTTTTTTCTGACAGCAATGAAGTACTTGACGAGTTTGATGATGATCGCGTGTGATAAACATTAAGATGGTGCTGTACGTATCTGTAGGGGCCCTGGGGGGGGGGGGGGGGGGAGAATACGACTGCTGGCTACTCGTGCCGATTAGACAATGCGATTTGAGCACTGTAACTGTTAGACACTTCAAGTAGTTGCCGTCGCACGCTTGCCCCACAATCATACGACGTCAAAAACAATGAATTGATGGGGTGGCGCGCGTCCTGACTTAGGTTTTTCCTCGCATTCGCTCTGCCCATGACCAATTTTACATGTTTTGCGCGGGCAAACAGTGAAATTGAGTGCAAACAATGGAATTGAGTGCAATTTTTTCCTCAAAAACACGCGTTTTGAGAATTTCGTGCAAAATGGCTCAACAAAAAGCTACTTTCACAAGTGAACAACCTGACACTTTTTGTGTTAAATCATTGTTGATGACGAACTTGATGAACGTGTTTATTCATCTGGTAGACATGCACTCCCTGTTGCGACTAGTTAGTATGTGTGGAAGCTCCGAAACCCCTTCCGTAGCTACAAGACGACCCGCCGAATCCTGGCCACCGGGGTCAGTGCGCCCCACATACAGCCGCCAGGTCGGAAAGAGCACGCAGAGCAGACACTGTGACAAGCTGTGTTGCTACCTTTTTGCTGCCCTTCATTCCCTGCGTTGGTCACCCCGGGCGACACCATAGTCGGTAAAGTCGTCGACTTCGCAGCGCAATTTAAATGCGGGCGGTGCGACGGCCCCGAGCTCGCAACGTCTCCGTACGATGCGACCAGCACGCCGATGATGCCGACATCGAGCATGCACCCCCGCACCGAGAGTGCAGCCACTTGCAGCAAGCTTTTGCCACTAGGATCAGCGCTGCCCCCCCCCCCCCCCCCCGCCCCTGCCAACCTCCTACCGCCGTCGACCTCGAGAGCTCCATACTCGGAACGTTGGCCACGTCGTCTACTCGGGTGGGGACGTCGGCTACTACGACACGGCTGTACTTCTGCATTGTTATATATGTGTGTGTGTGTGTGTGTGTGTGTGTGTGTGTGTGTGTGTGTGTGTGTGTGTGTATGTATAATCGTAGAATCGTTGCAAGAGTGTGGAATACAGAGCCTCAGGGATCAATCGTAGTATCGTAGTCGCTACATTGTACAGCCCCGCGTCTGCCGACCCGCTGACCCGGGGCCCGGCGTCCGTCGACGGACGGGCGGCGAGGCGGACGGGCGGCGAGGCGGACGGGCGACGGTCGTCCGGCGTCCAGCGTCCGGGTCCGGTCCACGCGGCGGGCTCGGCGCTTTGCGCCATGCCCGCCCCGTAGTCCTGACCAACGGCGACGACCGGTCCGACCGGCGCGGCGGCCGGCCGGCCGGCCGACCGGAACATGTACCCGTACCCGTACAGGTAGTCAGCAGGTCAGCGCGACGGTTATTTTGGCCTGTGCGGAATTGTGACGGAATCTTTAACATATAAATTTTCGATCTAGATAATAATCTATGCGAAATCGTTCCGAAGTCCGGCGACAGACAGACAGGCAGACAGACAGAATACAAATTCACCTCGTAATTGATACGGTAGGAATGAATGAATGAATGAATGAATGAATGAATGAATGAATGAATATATATATATATATATATATATATATATATATATATATATATATATATATATATATATATTACACACACACACACACACACACACATATATATATATATAGTGAGCAACCTGCAGACTCATCACATCCTCTCCCTCGCGCGACATCCAAAGATCATAGCACATCGCAATGACTATGCATAGCGCCAACCATTGATTTGGCGGCACTTCCGCATGCCAGGAATGAGCTCGTTGGTGAGTTGCGGACGTCAGACATGTATAAAAAGTTAGTACTTGGCAATGGAAAACGCAAATTTTCAACGGTGTTTATCACATAAACCACCACCTCAGTTAAAGAACAATGGCGTGCGAACGATAGATGGGGTTGCTCTCATCTCGGTTTTAAGTTCGCGACGGCGCGTGGGTCGGTTGCGCGACGGCCGGGCGGCGGTCTGCCCAAGGTCTGCTAGA
The DNA here is from genome assembly GCA_006384855.1 of Tetraselmis striata. Lineage (NCBI taxonomy): Eukaryota > Viridiplantae > Chlorophyta > Chlorodendrophyceae > Chlorodendrales > Chlorodendraceae > Tetraselmis > Tetraselmis striata. The sequence continues at coordinate 30,961 of VCJN01003309.1, read as the reverse complement.
CGGGTATGCCATCCGGGTAGGCGTCCGCCGGGCAGACCTTCAGGTAGACTCCTAGCTACCCGGGCCGGGTCTGCTTGTCGCGATTCTCACCGACCTAGTCGTGCAGACCAGGTCTTCCCTCGGGTCTGCCAGGTTTGGGCATGTCCTACCCAGGGTCTGCCCAACCCTGGCATTAACCCTGTATAGAAACCCCTCACCTACTGCCATGAAGCAACGACATGCGGAGAATACTGATAGTGTTGAAACATGGGGCGTGTTCAAACATACAGGGCATCTCGCTATTCTTCTATTCGCTTTACTACGGTACATGTCCTTCCTTACGGAGGTACGGCACAGCAGGTGAGCAGGCGGCGAAGCGACGACCATATCGATATTTTATAGAATATCATTCAGCTGATCACGGCGCGCACCCGCACGGTAGTGTTTTAAATCGGCTATATATATATTGCACGTGTACCCCGTCTCCTGTACCGCACAAGGACCGCCTCCATCCCACCCCCGAATCGGCCACTAGAAGTTCACACATGAACGATAACCTCTCGACCACCCCCCATGGCCTCTTAGGAACTAGAGGTGGGATATGAGCCGAGTCGTGTGGGATTTGGTGAGGCACGGGGGAAGAATCATGCGATTCAGCCCGTGTCTCACCTCCGCCCGTTACCCGTATTTCCCCCATCTTTTTAAAATTCACCGCTACCGGTAGTCGCTACCTGTACCTGTCACTCCATCGGCTCCCGGTGTACCTACAGGCAGACGAATCGACCCATATTGGTCCCTACTGTATAGCTATGGGTATCGCAGGTAAGTGGCCCTCACCTGAGTAGAGTGGCCTTCAGTACCAGGTAAGGATCAGGCGTAGGTAGATGGGTGGCGCGTCGACCACTCATCTACGGGTGGTGGTTGACCGGCCCCCTATTCAGCCCGTTTATCTAATCTCGGCTCAAAATACGGGGGATGGGGCACCGCGCACCGACCACCTCATGAGCCAATCATGGGCTCTACCGCAACCCTAGGAGCTAGGCCCTGGGTTGGTACATTTGCGGTGGGCTAAATAGTAAGCTGCGGGTGGCAGGGGATGCCTATGGGGGAGGGGATCGAGAGCGCGGAAAATCGGGGTCGGTCGGCCCCATCGGGCCGGCATCGACCGAGATTGACCGCAAACTTACCGCCAGCGGGCGTCAGCCCTGCGTATGGGCCTACTCTACTAGCGCTCATACGATCGATATTAAGTTATCCGTATGGATTTCTTGAATTTTGCAGCTGGCTCATGTAATCATAAGTTATCCTTAGGGCTGCCTCAGCCGCTGCTCCCGCGGGAGGGGTTCAGGCCGGGAGTGTATTTCCGAAAACGCGAATTCCAAGATTGGACGGTTTCTTGAATCGGAAGCACATGGGGCACTGTCCCTGGAGCCCCCGACATCTAGCTCAATTTTTGTAAAGCATCCCTATCTATGAGATAAGCAGTGGACGCATCTCCTGATATCCTGTTTCCAGGGCAGGTGGTGCCCGATCGGCTCGGGTATGAGGCCGTGAGCATGGCCCCCCTCCGTGAGCCGAACGGGCACTGCCCGTCTGCAGTTGCAGCCGACAGCAGGAGGCCGTTTTCGCGCACTGTTACGCAGCACACGAGCGAAATATACCGGGAAATAAGCGATAAACACGATACATTATTCTAGAGCACCAAATAACGTACTGCGAAATTCATATTTCGCAATATAAGTTCTCCGATTTGGCACCCGCGCTGGGTGCGCTCCGTGGAACGATTTTATAGATATGATGGCTCCGCCGCCAGCTGTGCCGTAATAAACCAGTCAACCAGTCGCCAATCGTCGTAGTAGTGTTTCCCCGTATGTATCAAGTACCTATCCTACATCTCGACACGACTGTTCGCCGGTCAACATCTCATGATACGGTGCTCACGTTTTCAAATTTTCAATTAAAAGTCAGTACTTAAATCAGTTGTCGTCCTCCTGATCGACTGACGAGTAGTGACGCGTCGGTCACTCGGTCAGGGCGTGATGGGGCGCGATAGCAGCAGGACGATCATATCGATAAGATACTACGGAACGATAACGTAATGCGGAATAGCCTCCGCCAGCGCTACTGACGCCCCGCCGGCCCGACGCCTCGGCGGGGCGTCTTCATTCGACGGACTACATGCAGGTACTTATTGCGCTGCCGCCCGGTTGCCGGGGTCAAACACACCCTCGTCCTCACCTTTTTTAAACTCCATTATTTACGACTCTCCAGCCGACAATGGCTTCTTTCTACGCTCGTATGGCAGTCCTGGCCCTGGTGGCTGTCGCCGCCAGCGCGCAGTCCATCCAGATGCCTGAGGGCGATTTCGACGCGTGCCGCACGATGGCTGATCCCCCCCGCGATGAGTGCGCCTTCATGTGCCCTGAGAACTCGTGCGTCATTCCCGGCAACAGCTGCGTCGACGGCCTGAAGGACTGCCTGTGCAACAAGGGCTTCCTCATGACCGATGACGGCGAGTGCGTTGACATCACCGGCCACTGCCTCGACCAGCAGTACCCTCCTCGTCCCTCCTGCCGCTTCGAGTGCCCCGAGGGCTCCTGCGCCGACCAGACCGCCGAGTGCGTCGACTCTGTGGAGAAGTGCATGTGCCAGGGAGGTTTCACCATGGTCAACGGCGAGTGCGTCAACGAACTGGGCGAAGAGGCCGACGACGAGGACACCCCCGACTGCATGGACGGTTACGAGAAGGATGGCGCGCTTTGCGTGTCCTCTATGTAGACTATCTTCTGATGCCCTTTTGCAGATCAAGCGCTCTGCTCACTGGATAATAGTTAAATAAATAGCACTGCTGGTCTGGCTTCCCGTCAGCTCCCGCCCGACCAGATCGGGAATTTGCAACGAGCCAGCTTAGGCTAAAGTCTACATTGTAGGCAGCCCGCTACCTGTTGGCCCTTGCGTCCTCCGCTGTAAATAGATGAACATAATATCCTCCACCGGTCCTTTTATTCTGAATCTGTGCAGCGCTCTGAGTTTTTACAGGCGTGTGCGATCATAGATCTGTACGGCTGATCACGTCCACTCTCCGCTGACATCCCATACAGAGGAGAAATGTTCCTGCTTCGCACCCTCCACACCATTTCAATCTCCCATCCAAACAGGGTATGATTCGAACTACGCTGCGATGGATGGTATGGTATTCAGCCTGGAAAGGGATGGACTCAGCGCATCCGAAACAATACTGACTCGACGCCCGTTCAGACGTCTACAGCTGGAATACCTGTACGTCTGAGAGCCATGGTCGCTGAGGGGTCTGTGCAACTGGTGGTCAGCGGTACGACTGGCGATTGACCGATCCCTGTTATTTTGCCGCACCGACCGGCCTCAGTACGCTGTTGGTGTGTTGCTACCCTTCGGTGTGAACTTGACCTGCCCCGAGTTAGCCTGCCCACACGCCCGCGATCGAACGACGAGTAGCACCAGGTTCGCACCAGGTGACCCCCACGTAAGGGTAGGCCCTTCCGCGCCTTCACGTGCTTAGTTTTAGTTATCTGCCCCCCCCCCCCCCCCCCCCCCCCCCCCCCCCGGAGACACACACACACACACACGCTCTTTTCCCAACCTGGCCCGTCGTCATTCAGGTTCACGTGCGAGCGGAAATCCTTGGCACTGGCGACTGTCAACGCACGTTGTGAAGGACAGGCGCCGAGCGTATCATCCGGCAATCCTTCGCTCAGTCGTCAGGCCACGGATGAGAGGTTTCTTTCTAAAACCCATCGCGCGCGTTGCCTAGGCGCAGTATTGGCCATGCAATGGTCTCATACGCGCTTTGGTCCGTAAAGGATGCTGGCGCTTCAGTACCTCATATCGTCGCGCTGAAGCAAGGACTGCCTGCCATGTCCAGGTACCGCTTGCGCTTGGCGCATATGACTTGAATAGCAGGAGTCCACAACTCTGGGCCTTCACATTCAGAACTACAAGACGAGACGTACACCTGCGGAGATACATGCCTAGCAGGTTTCGATACAGTCACCTGGTCTACCTCATGAATAAAGACCAGCACAGCAGGCAGAAACCCAGCCTAAGGCCGCAAGCAGCCGCACGCATCAACGCAGATAATCAACGCTTGCTTTTCGCCAGTGCTACGGTGCTGCCCGTCGCGATACCTCCCCGTGGCAAACATCCTGCGAATACTGTTGGGCTCCTGGCCACCACTGGCGAGCTTTCGCAGCAACGGAATCATGGAGCTCTGTTGTCGCGATGCGGTCATCCCGGAGGACCCTCTTGCATGAAGTGGTTAGATGCAGGGCACATATAACCACACAGTGGATTGTTCCATGACACTGCAGGGCTCGCATCATTCAATGATCACGCACGTGTGATGATGATCTGACTGGTGATGCACCGCAGCGACCTCTGCAATCACTCGCGCTCAGCATGGCGACCGAAGTTGGTTGTTTCACCATTTCTTTGAGCGGTCTGGCTCGCAAAGGTCAGCTGACCTGAGGCTGGCATCCGATGACAACGCCTGCCGCAGCGCGCTCGATGCTGCGCAAGTGTCGCCAGCACTGGGAGGAAACACCGACTTGACAGTTGCCCTTTCGGGCCTCAAGCAGAAGCGCGAGCTATCCGCGTCGACGAGTCAATGGCCAGTGTATTGTGTCTATGGCTCGAATAGCTGTGTGTTCAGAATTTGCTGAAATCGTGCTGACAGTGTGCTGATCTGTGGCGTGTAATGTATGTTGGGCAGTGCCTGAACAGTTTACCGTGTGCGGTGAGGGTGTGAAGGCCTCACAATGCATGATTTAGAGCTGAATCCCTGGGCGAACAATGCACATGCTGCGCCTCAGCAGCTATTCCGCGATGTATCTGTATTACATACCCATGCCTGTGCAGCGATGTCCCAGCCGAAAAACCCTAGAACGCGAACTGTATATAGACATATGATAGCGACCATACGCGCCGCTGACAAAAGTTCCCCTCTATTGCCCAGCTTCATGTCCAGAACGATTTGTCAGGGGTGAGGGCTGGGCGGCCGGCTGCCAGATGCCAGGTGTCATTCTACCAGTCTAACGGCGGAATTCGCTGGATATCAGCAGTGTGCCACCAGCATAAGAATACTACACGCAGCAGAGCTGCGGCACCTCTTCCCCGCCCGGCGGAGGGGGTCCCTGCAAATACTCCCCCTCCCGCCCCGCCTGCTTTGACCCACCGAAAAAAATAATATTCCATAGTAAGCGGCGCATCTGCACTAAGCTCTATGCACTTGGATGCCGTCATTGCCTAGCTGCGTGGTCAGTGTTGCCATTTCAAGCGCAGTTGCATAGCTAGCGACAAATAATTGTAAGAATACCCTGAACTCTACTGCGCTGAGCAATCTTGAGTACTACTGTACAGGTGGTGTCTTGCTGTGATGCAGTGACCAACTTTGTCGTGCTGAAGCATCAGCAGCAGCGATTGTAGGGCAAAAACGATTAGATATGGTGTCAATTATATAGCTTTTTACAGCTCATAATGACCACGCTAAAGCTGCTGCCCACAACGTCCCGCTTTATTGCTTCGCCCCTGCCAGACTAGCTGAGATAGTGCAATCAGTAGAGCTCATAACCCATTCACGCTGGAATGGGAAGAGGGGGATATACGGGGACGCAGTTAGGGGCTAGAACAAAATTCACACGCACCCAGCATGCGCGTCCAATAATAATGTTTTGCGTAAAGCGTGTTCACACTACGTCGCGTCACTTTACTCCGGCACTTGTGCTGACGATCAATTATAATATATATGCTCAGCCTGACGATATGTCAAGTGAAATGTAGGACACGACGATGCTGCTGCTGCACCACCTGCGCGGATACCTTGTCGTCTGCCGGCTGCGGCTCAGCATGATATGATCAGCAAGCAGCTGCTCATCATCAACTGCGCACTATCATCAGCAAAATATGACAGTCTGCTACTGTGCCACAGCAGCGCTGTGCTTAGCATAATTATTGAGCAGCGCTCATCACCAACATCTTCAGGTCAACGCTGCATATGCCTAGTCGACTGCTGATGCGCGCTTTGCCGCAGGTTAGGCAGCAAGGCTGCTAAGATAAATATGTTGCATGGCTTTTTCGGCGCGCGTACACACAGCAGACAAAAATAACTATGCGGGCAGCAGCCGGCAGGTTGTAGGAATAATGTAAAACAGTGCATAATTGACGACTTCCGTCACTGATCTTCAATTATTCGTCAGCCTGCGGAATGCTTTGGAACTTTGCTATTTTGCTTAACGACAATTATAATGGACGAGCGTTGGCTTCCCAGGGGCCAGGGCCGAGCTTCCGTGACTGGCAGATTGATAGAATTGATGCCTGATGCTGAAAGGCCGTAGTCGTAGCAGAGACGCTGCAATAAGATTTCATTGGTGCCGGTCCGGCCGTCCTTGGGGCAGGCGGAAAAGAAGTACGATGTGCTGGGCAGCATCCGCGAGTCCGCGAGTGGGATGACATACTGGTATATGGCGACTAGTATTATAGCGACTGCTGCTAGCTGCACCCCTCCACATAAATATGGGGTTTGTGAATTTGATCCACATGCGCGGCTACACTGAGGCCGTCCGCGCGTGCATGCATGTTACTCAGGGTTGTACGGCTGGGGGGGAATGCCGCGCTAGCGCGATACACTGATACTGCCACGCAGTAGCCGTTGCCGTCAACACTTTCATTTAGGCAAAAGCAAGGTGTCATCTGGCGCTAGCGCTTCAAAACCACAAATTACGCCCCTCGTGTGCATACAATTGGCATGGGACACCGCTGCCCCCGTACTCATACCAATTCACCCTTGGTATGATAACTATCCACCATGCGCGTAGGGCATTGAAATTAGGTCATTCACAACATTGACCAAGCCCTACGTGTCGATGACGATGGTTTATTTATAGGTAAAATCACGGACAAAATGCGGATGTGGTCGCTGCACGCGCAGGCGGGAGAGAGTTCTCGCTGTCTCTGTCGCCGTAGGGCAAAGCTTTTCTATAGCCGTGCATGGCCGCGCATGCTCATAGCGCGCCATCGTGAGCCCAGTGGGACAGCAATGGCGTGCACCTTCATGCGTCAATGTGCTGGTGGAAATAGTGTTGTGAAAGGGGGGATCCGGCAGGGCGGCCGCGGGCATCGCTCAAAGGGGGCATGTGCATGTAAATAGACACATCTCAGAGTATGAGATATCTATTTACGAGTGCACGCAACACACTGTCCTGCCCCCGTTTATCAGGTTTTGAGATCCACTAGGCTTAAAGTTCCACGCGAATGTGGTGATCACATGCTGACACAGAAGTAAGATTTCCCTGTTATTTCTAAAAATCGTTAAAGTGTTTAAATGACCTCGGACGACCGTGCTGCCACAGGGAAATTTGGGAAATTTGTAGCCCCCCTCGCGTATATTCTAGCAGTGCTATTCATATAAATTCTTCTGACGTATCCTCGCACCGCACTGAGCGACAACGCGAGCTTCAGAGCTGCACTACAAGGCAGCACTGCGGCGGCGATGGTATCACGCCACATCGTGCACGGGCGCACGCCACTATGGCCTCACCCCACCCCCAAATATCCTAGCCTCTTTTCTAACACATGTTTCCTCGCCCACCCATGGCCATCCCACCATGCAATGATCTATGCATGCGCGGCGGGGTGTGCGGGGCACCAAGCCCTGTTGTTGTGGGGGTCCTGGAAACGCTCAATTTGGCGTAGATGCCACTCGTGTAGGACACTTGTAGGGCGAAAGAGCTTGCTTACACCCTAATGTGGTGATAAATAAGGCTGAGCATAAATATGCAACATTCCAGGATTTCAGGTCAGAAACCCTATATTCAGCTGCCCTACTATTCGTAAGCTCGGATTCGGCGAGAAAGTGGCCTTGGACTTGAGTGGAAAGGTGTATCTGCCACCTGCGCACATCCAATGTATTATTTTTGAATATAATTAAATATAATATGTATTTTAAAAAATACACAGATACAGACGTGTACGGTACCGGGCGGTAATATAATAGGGTAATTACCCCTGCTATTATTACGGTCACTGGCGGGCAGCAAAGTGTGGCTACAGGGTACAGGCTAGGCTACGGTAGTCCTACCATACACCGCGTCCTTCTGCTGGAAGGAGCACCACGCTTTCTGGTCTCGCGCAGAAACCCCTATCGGTCACCGCGGTGATGATAGATGCAGCAGTGGCCAGGTGAGGATACGAGCACAGCTCGGGGTGTACGGTCCCAGGCTCCTGCGCAGCGAGCAGTTGGTGCCCTGCTCGTCGCGGTGTCAACACTGTGTTGAGAGGGCCGCACCGTACCCGCAGCACCGCCCCCGAGCTCGTCGGCAGTCGCGGTCTCCACCCGCGGACGGAGTGAACGCGGACGGCTTGGCCCGCGATGTCGGCCGCGCAGCAGTTGTTCCCGCCGTGGGAGCCGCCGCCTCCGTTCGTCCCGAGGCCGAGCGACACCGGCCTGGAGCAGCGCATCGCCAAACTCACCGAGTTCGTGGCGCGCAACGGCGGCAGCTTCGAGGAGATGATGCGGCAGAAGCAGCACGGAAACCCAGAGTTTGCGTTCTTGTTTGGTGGCGAGGGCAGCCAGTTCTACCGATGGAGGCTGTACTGCGCCGTGCACCAGCGAAACCCAGAGCTGCCGCTCGATACGGTGGGCGGTGTGCAGGCAGCAGGTGCGGCAGCGCCTCGCATCGCCCTCTTGCGCTTGCTGACAGGAAGAATTTCCGCGCAGTAGCCATCCCACTTCTAACGCGCACGGCAACCTCTGTCACGTCGCCCGTGTGGCTTGGACACAGTCCAGCATGCGCCACCTGGGGGAGCAGAGAGCCGCTTGCCGGAGGAAGTTCGGTCTGGATTCGCTGGCGTACTCGAGAACCTCAACGGCACAAAGGCAAGCAGCAGCGGGCCATTCCACCGATTGCAGGCGCACTACCTCATAGTTAGCCGCTACCACAGTATGCCAGGGGAACACTGAACATCGTCCGTGTTGCGCAGGAGGTCATCAAATCATCTCAGCGGTGGTTCCTCCAGAATTTTGAGCACTGCCATGGCCTAGCGGGAATGCTGCTGCAGCGCTGCCAGCAAGTGAATGACTATACCAAGCAGCTGCACATCATCTACCTCATCAACGATATACTGGTGCACAGGTAGGAAACGCCATGACCCCCCCCGCACCCCCCCCCCCCCCCCCCCCCCTTGGACACACAGAAACACCCCCCCCCACACACACACACACTCACACACAACGGCATTTCAAGACGATGGAGCAAGTGCCAGCCACTGAGATTTCGCCATCTTGTGCACACCTGCAGTGTGCAGTCTAGCACCACCCAGCCTGAGGTGCTGCAGGCCATCAGGGACGGGTTTCTCCCTGTGTTGAGCAGCATTCTGGCGACTGCCTACAATACATCGGGCAAGTCTGACGAGGTGAGAGTACCAACAGGGCACACTGACGCATTCGCACAAGGTCCCTATAATGGAGGCTCAGCATGCTCATCATGCAGCGCCCCGGCCGGGCACACTGCCGTCGTTTGCCTGTAGGCAAAGCAACGCCTCCAGAAAATCATCCAGATGTGGAGCAACCGAGGCGTTTTTGGCAATGAAGCAGTGGCGCAGCTGGAGGCATCGGCATTTTCGGATGTGAGTTGACGCCGTGCATGGGACCTGTAGATGCACAATCAAACCCTCATGTGCCCTTGTTCTCGACCTAATCCGTCCCTCGCTCATAGACTGCAATGTGTGTGCACGTATTGTCAGCCCGATGCCGCGGCTCCGCCTCCTGCAGCAGCGCCTGCAGCAATGCAGCCGCCCCAGTCTGGCGGCCAGCCTCCCTGGCAAGCAGGAGCCGCACATCCTGTGCCAATGCACTCTGTGCATGCTCCTCAGCATCCCCCGTGGGCAGGCCCGCCGGCCATGATGCCAGGTATGGCGCACACAACCGGCCACCAGCAGCTTTTGCTATGCCGGTGTGGGGTGCATGCTGCGTGCGGGAGTGGACAGCGTGCTGGTGTCAATTGTGCCTGCCCGCAGACCACATGCAACAAGCTTCGGTGGCGCCCTGGATGGCGCAGCAGCAGCAACCTCCCCAGCACATGCTCCCCCACGGCGCCATGCAGCAGAACCATGCCTTCACGCCAGCCCACATGCCCCCGCCTCCCCACGCGGCATCTCCGTCGCCCTGGCACGGCGGCCCACAGCCGGGGATGCCGGGCGGGTTCGGGGCGCCTCCCATGATGCCACCGCACTCGCCCAATCCATCGATGATGCACCATGCACCACCGCATGGCGCGCCTATATTCCATGCTCCAACAATCCCTCCTCAGGTGGGCCGCGCCCCACACATGCACAAATGAAAGACTGCTGCCTCCATGCGCCATAATTCGATGAGCACCCAGGGATATTGTGATGCTGTAGTTCGTAAAGCTCAAAAGGATGCCCATGGACAGCCAGGCCTGATTTGTAGGACCTCTTGTGTCTCGGTGTGCCAATCCCTTCAGCCCGTCCCTGCCCCCGAGGAGCCGCCGCAGCCGGTGAACCCGATGTGCTTCCCGCCGGGGATCCTCCCCAAACTCATCGACACCGATGCCGACCGGCCGTACACGCCACTGGAGCTTGACACCATTCAAAAGGAGGGGCTGCCGGCGCCAGGGGAGATGGACGCCTACCTGCAGTCACGACTGGACAAGTTCTTTGCGGAGGTGCGAGTCGGCATTGCATGATTGGCGACGAGCCTGCGCCAAAGAGCAGAGCAGCGACCTCGTGGGAGTTTTCCGAATGTTGTTGACCTGTTCATTGCGACGCACACCCACTCATTCGCAGGTGCACGACTACCATGGCTCAAAGACGCGCGCTCAGCTTCTGAGTGAGCGGGGGCAGGACCCCCGCGGCATGCTGTCCAAGGCAAAGCATGACAACATGCAGCCGGGCGGCGATTCATCACGGAGCATGGAGGTCGACCCTGAGACGGGGATGAGGCCGGATGGGAGCTTTGCACGTGGCCGGGGGGATCGCGCCAAGGGCGGTCTGGGGAGCCATCGTGAAGGCGCCTCAGAGGACGCGGCGGATGACCCGTACAGCATGTATCGGAGGCAGAAGGCGGGGTCGTACCACAAGAGCGCGATGGCCAAGAGCGCGGGCGCGCTGCCAGGCCGGTAGCTGCGCTTCACTCCTGCGGCTGCCTATCCAACCATCTGTGCCTGTTGTTAATGGTGAAAATGCATCACCATTAAGTCGAAGCGGTAGTGAGTTTGCCACGGCACATAGGGCGGCGCTTTTGCGATGTCTTGTCCCGAATCACAGCATTTCAACGAGCGATACCACCACATCCACTGAACCGGGAGGCTTATCACGCGTGCTTCGCTCATCAGCCTCCGATCACAGCATGTCAGCGCTGACATTTACTGAGACAAGCAAGGATATTTTGGTTTTATCTAATCATGTAGCACACGTGTAGTCACGCGCAACCGCATTCTCCGAGTTTCCGCCCTGATAATTACCATGTACTATCACCAAATGCTTATTATTCTTTACACAAGTACTCTATTTCGATTTCATCTTGATGAAGATCATTGAATAGTTTTCTTTTATATTTCTTTTATTTCTCTGCGCTGATGCATGCATAGCGACTTCTTGCTGGTCGCTACAGGTATTGCTGGCACTATTGGGCAGGAGTTATCATTTGTCAATGAGACTCCTACAATGTAGAAATCGCACGGATTCTTCCGGACTACCCGATTGTAGGAAAATAGTCACCGCACCCTCTTAGTTATCTTTCGTCAGTGTTGTCATCCCCCCCCCCCCCCCCTATGAATGGTCGGAGAAACGTTGCAGGAGCTCGTTCCTCCGACCAAACCCGCCTTCCTTTGCAGGAGCGTATTTCCTCCAATGGAAGCCACCAGGCGACGCCTTGGTGGGCGATCGCCCCGAGCATGCCTCGACCATGCATACATCCCCCCCCACACACCCAACCTCCCGCGCCCGGCTTGTTTGCTAGGCGCACAGCTCCTGCGCGTCGCTGCTGGGGACCTTGAGGGACGTCTGGTGCCGCGGCCTCTTGGCAGGCTCACCCGGCGCGCGAAGACGGGCTGGTCGCGTTGCGCTTGCGGCCCTGCGGGCTGCCTTCGCCACTGGGGGAGGCCGGCTGGGCTCGTGCGACTTTGTTCGGCTCAAGGGGGGCCACATGACCCGTGGGGGCTTTCGGGCTTCGCTGCCGCCGGGCCGGCCATCCCTTAAAACAAGATCAGGTGCTCCAGCTGCGCATCGCTCAGGCCGCCCCGCCCGGCATGCACGTCTCCAGACCCGAGCTGCTGGGTACGGTTATGACGATGCGTGGCTGGAAGAAGAGGCCGCCGCTGACGTATCTTTTTACAGTGCTTTACCGCCATATGCGCACTACAAACACAACTAACAGCAACTATGAAAGGTTGCCAGCAACAAAGAGAGACATAAGCCTGAAACCAAGGTCGAGGCGTCGAGCAGGAGGCGAGGGAGCCAAGAACCAAGGAAGAGCAAAGGGAACCAAGAAGTCACCAAGCTGCCAGGAACCAAAGGGTCAAGGGAAGCACTGAAGCCAAGGAACGACCAGAAAGACCCAAAGGGGAACATGAAACCAATGGGGACCACCGCCCCGGGGTAGGCCATCAGCTGCGGCGAGTATGCTTGCAGCCAATGACCCGGGTCATAATAACACAGGCCGACGAGCGACGAGCGACGCATGCGCATGAGCACCATCACGTGCCGCGCGCGCGGCCGCGACCCCGCCAAGAACGTTGTCTGCATGTGCCATGTTGATGAGCAAGGAGAAACGGCTGCGCCACGCAGACAAGAGCTGGCCGATTTTTGGCAAGTGTGTGTGTGTGGCTAGCTTGCGCGAGCTCCACCAAGAAGGCGCCTCAGCGTGGGGGGCCATCGAGCTCGGAAACGGCGAACTCGGAACTCGGAAACGGCGAAAGGAACAAAGCGAAGCATGCCAGCGGCGTTTCATCGGACACCCTTGTCGTCCGTTGGATTTTGTGGCGCTCTGCAGCCCGCAATGCAGTCGTTGGATCCGAGCTTGACACACCGAGGATAGGGGCAATGGTGGTATCGACATGAATAACCGTGTTCCCGCGGATACCACCACACCCAAAAAGCCCAACATCGGCCGGCCGGCCGTCGCTGGCCTTCGGAAGAGAAACAAGCAACGACGGGTCCGTGAGGATATGGACACCCACGCCCAGGGCGGACTTCACGTCGTGGCAAACGTCGGAAAGGCCATGTGCCTCCCACTCGTGTGCGGCGTGATTGGAGTCGCCCCCATAGCAACGCGCCACGTGATCAGCGTACGCGACCGCCCAATTTGAAGGAGTGAAATCCACGCTAGCATCCTCAAAACGGGCAAGCATACCTTGTACTGAGAAGGAGCAAAAAGCACAAGGGCATGGTTCGCAAAGGGAGAGGACACGAGCCGCCGGAAGGCCAAACGGGCGGCAAGCGGCAACGCGTAACATGGAATCGTAGTACTCAGGGGAACGCTCACGGACTTCACCAAGGCGACCCTCACTTGGAGGATCAGTCACCAGGAACGCTATCGCAACGCGTACGTAAGAGGCGGCCCCGGAAGCGATTACTGTCAGGGCCGCTTGAAGGCATACGTGCAGCAAGCTTTGCGAAACGCACCGTGTGAATGCGGTGGCTCAGGGTTTCCTGGACTTTCCGCATGGGGTGCAAGGGGAAGTCCGAGTAATGCGGGATAGCTTGGATGTCGGCCGCCGAGCGTATCGCAGATGCCGGCTCAGGCCCACCGGCCGAGCAGCCGGCACGGGCAACGTGAGAGCGCTTGGAGTGGAGCAACTTTAGGGCAGAGGCCAACGGCTCCGCAAGATCCTCGAGCACAGCGTCTCCACACTCGTCAACGACGCAGGTATGAGCAGCGCGAAGCTCGACAGCCCACATCGGCGCCGACACGTCGGCGCCGGCATCGGGCTCTAACGCTGGGGTGGCCAAAGCTTGGTGAATCGAGGACGCCCCAACAGGTAGAGGCTATGATAGCTAGATACGGCTGACGGCTCGGAAAGAAACGCGCCGGCGTCGCTCAGGGTGGCGTGTTAAGCATGGAGGAAAGTCACAGCTTGGCCAACCACAAGGGCGCGGCGGCGCCGATGTGGAAAGTCACAGCTTGGACAACCACATTATCGCCGATGCCGAGGCCCCCAAATTGGACCAGGAGGGACAGCTGCGTGCGCATGGATGGTGTATCCAAGAGGTCGGGGCTAACACCCCAAATGCCGGCAAGCGTTGAAACGCGGCGGCGGCTGCATCTTATTCAAGGAAGGACGTAATAGTGTCGCCATACCCCTCAGAGCGACCCAAGCCCTGAGGCAGGGAGCGGAGGTGGTGGCCGAAACGACGGCCCCAAACTTGCAGGAAACGAGTAGCAGTGTGGGACTGGTAATGGTCGGCTAGACCGATAAGCCGGGAGCCAAATTGGTGAACTTTTTCGACCGTTTTTTTGTCCAACAGGTCCCGGGCGAAAAGTGGCCGAGCCCATAGGGGCACCAAGCACCTTTATTCCGGACGAGGAGGCTGCAACACCATACACAAAGGGAAGGGCGCCGAACGGGGACGGAGAGCCAAACTGACAATACGCCTGTCGTTTGCGAATGGTGACGCTTAACCCAACGGCGGCAAAATCGAGCGGGGACACCCACGTAGCAAGCGCAAGTCCGTCACCATTGCCGACCATGTTTGCGCCGTCAGAGAAGGCTGCCAACACTGTGTGACTGGGGGCAGACGCGGCGATGCGAGCATGCGATGCACTCGGGCAGCGACGGCGGCGAACAGGATGAGGCCGAGGACGCAACCCTGGCGGACCCCTCGCTTGACGGCTTGGAATCCGGAGAGAGGGACCGGGTTGGGCGCCATCGAAAACGTTCAGATTGGACTCTTGACCATAAAGCATGATCGCCGAAAGCGGACGTATTGCTGCACGTTCGAGGGCGTATTGCGCGTCCCGCACGCTCCTTTCATTTGCGAATCATATTTTAAACTTGGGGTCAGCTGCGGGTGCTGGACCGTCGGGGAAAGGCCCGGATCGGCGGATGCCGCGGTTCCTACAGCGGGCGCGTCCCGCTCGCGCGTATAATTGACGAATCATAACTTCTGCCTTAATCCTTATTCTGCGGGACCAACCCTGGTACCCGCGTAGTACCGGTAGAAACAACAAACGGTAGTAGTCACTACGCTGTATCGCTTTTGAGTTGACTCGAGCATAATAGTCTTAAATTTGTATAGAATAACCATTATTAATACATGAGCTAGCTGCATAAGGCGATTACGGAATCACCCGAAATAATGCAATATTAGTAAAAAATGGTATATACGGGCAGATAATAATAAGGATCACCGGTACGAGTACCTGTAATCCGCCTTATCATTTTTGGTATTAGCCATGCATGTTCCGCTGGAAATTCGTGAGGAGCCTGACTTGCTCCCCAGAGACAAATACAGGTGCAAGTGGTGACTGTGGCTGCATAGGCATACTCTGTCCCAAACTCAGTTGAGCCCAAACTGCCTTCAGATCCCAAGCACAGTGCTCGCGAGAGGTCATGGAAACTAGTTGCTAGCGGTCTCATCACTATTCACGGAGGCAAAGCTATCAGCATTTAGACGGACAGCGATGTTTGGTATGCATTCCTACGACATCGAGCAACAGTGGGTGCACTTTCAAATCATAGGTTCCATTCACCCTTCGCAACGGATACTGAATATGAAGGGGTATGATGAAGAATAGCACCACTCTACTGATGTGCCACGGTGCTAGTCCCTGCCAGTCTAATTCGTATTCAGCGCAGCTTTTGAGGGGGGTGAGGGGGCGATGTAAAGTCATCAGCATTTGGAGCTTGGAAGCATGTCAGGCAGTGCTGCACCTGCTGTGCCTCCAAGCTTTGGTCTTGGAACAGCCAGAGCGGCACCACGCCAGCTTCTAGGTGTCCCATCACACCCTGTTGCAGCAACACCGCCTAGGAGCGCATCTGCCAACTACTGTACATCACGATGCTGCTGCTATAGGCTACCGCTGGTATGATGTCCCAGCCTGTAGCACACGCACATGAATGCTGCCAGAGGGATTATCAGCGCACCCGCCTGGTGCTGGCTGCGCCCTTGACCAGAGCCGCGGAGTCGCCCATACTAGCATCCGTCAATCAGCATCTGCCCGGGTGCTCACAAGTCGGCGACGTCCAGCCCGGTGGCGTTGTGGAACAGCAACTTGGCGTGCTCCCACAGCGCAAACTCGCCCTTGTTGCAGGGGTTGTCACGCAGGATTGCCTCCGTCTCCGCGCTCACCAGCGGCCCCTGGGATAGGATGTGCTTTGGTATGTGGGTCACATGGGTGTGATTGTTAACCTTGCCATTGGCAAAGCGCATTGTCGCACCCGCAAACACCCCCGGCAACCTCTCTTCCAGCAGCGCCATTGTCTCGCCCATTCGCTCAGTAAGTCCGACAACGGTGTACTCCTCCATGTGTGCCATCGCCTTGCGTACCAGAGGTGCGGCCGCGCTAGGGTTGCAGCTCACTTTTTGGTACTGCTCAAAATCATTCTGACTCAGAAAGTGGAGTATGTTAGATGCCTTGTGGGAGAGGTCAGCGTTCTTGCTGCAGCTGGAGTTGGTCGCGGCTGCTTGCGAGACGCAGTCGTTGAACGACATGTCAGCACAGCCGCAGGGGTCCGCCGCCCGCTTCCGCTGCTCCGCCAACGCCTTTCCAGGCGGCCGCGACTTCGGATCCACATTGAAGAAGAACCGTGATTTGTAGCGCTGGACGGGGTTGCGCATCACGTTGATGAGGTGTACATCTGAGACGTCGCCGTCCATCATCGCCCGTATGGCCGTTGACCCGAAAAAGTCCACAAAAAAGGTGTGGCAGTTGTACGCCGCCGGGGAGCCGCGAGACTTCATAAAGAAGTCCACGACCTTCCTTTTGTTCGCCCCTGGGCCACGCCGATCGTAGAAGAGGCTGCTTCCGGCTGTGTATTGCGCGAAGCGGTTCCGCTTCTTCAGCGCCGCCAGCATCTGCAGCATGGTGGTGCTCCCCGCCTTGCTGATTCGGTTGTAGAACACCAGCGGCGCTGGCTGGACCCTCTGCCTGGTCGGGCCCCCGGCTGGCGCGGGCTTTGGCAACGCTGAGCGCGCCCCCGTCACCCGTTTAGCGTGTAAATTTGCCGTATCATGATAGCTGGCGACTGACGGAACTGGCGCGCCGAGCAGCAGCAGCAACAGAAGCAGTAGCAGCAGGAGCGGGGGGGGCGAGCTGCCTGGCATGCACCGAAGAGGTGACGAGCGCCACATGTCGCCCGCCGCAGCCTCGTGCAGATTCGACACGCGCCTTGGAGGGGAGAGGAAGACACACTCCCGACTGAGAAATTCAACTATGCATAAGGGATTCGTCTTGCTCAAGGTGGTGGGTGTGTGGTGGTCGTGATGTCGTGACACAATAGCGACTAAATAAATAAGTAATGACAATGTGCAGCCAGGCAAGCGGTACTGGTAGTACTGGAGGGAGCAGCGAGTGTTGCCCTGATGCATGCAAGTGGTGACCCGCGGCGCGCGCAGTACGATTTGCCCCCCGCTCGAGCAGCTCTGGCCGGAGACGACGGGGCTACGTCCGCTACGACGATGTCGCTACGATCTAATCCTCAATAAAATGATGATTTAGTCGCTACGCCCTTCTCTGTTCTACAGTGTTTCTAAATCCTTCTTCATCAGGATGAAATCGAAATTGAGTACTTTTGTAAATGATAATAAGCATTTGGTGATAGTACATGGTAATCAGCAGGGCGGAAACTCGGAGAATGCGGTTGCGCGTGACTACATGATTGATAGATGAAACCAAAATATCCTTGCTTGTCTCAGTAAATGTCAGCGCTGACACGCTGTGATTGCAGGCTGATGAGCGAAGCACGCGTGATAAGCCTCCCGGTTCAGTTGATGTGGTGGTATCGCTCGTTGAAATGCTGTGATTCGGGACAAGACATCGCAAAAGCGCCGCCCTATGTGCCGTGGCAAACTCACTACCGCTGCGACTTAATGGTGATGCATTTTCACCATTAACAACAGGCATAGATGGTTGGATAGGCAGCCGCAGGAGTGAAGCGCAGCTACCGGCCTGGCAGCGCGCCCGCGCTCTTGGCCATCGCGCTCTTGTGGTACGACCCCGCCTTCTGCCTCCGATACATGCTGTACGGGTCATCCGCAGCGTCCTCTGAGGCGCCTTCACGATGGCTCCCCAGACCTCCCTTGGCGCGATCCCCTCGGCCACTTGCAAAGCTTCCATCCGGCCTCATCCCCGTCTCAGGGTCGACCTCCATGCTCCGTGATGAATCGCCGCCCGGCTGCATGTTGTCATGCTTTGCCTTGGACAGCATGCCGCGGGGGTCCTGCCCCCGTCCACTCAGAAGCTGAGCGCGCGTCTTTGAGCCATGGTAGTCGTGCACCTGCGAATGAGTGGGTGTGCGTCGCAATGAACAGGTCAACAACATTCGGAAAACTCCCACGAGGTCGCAGCTCTGCTCTTCGGCGCAGGCTCGTCGTCAATCATGCAATGCCGACTCGCACCTCCGCAAAGAACTTGTCCAGTCGCGACTGCAGGTAGGCGTCCATCTCCCCTGGCGCCGGCAGCCCCTCCTTTTGAATGGTGTCAAGCTCCAGTGGCGTGTACGGCCGGTCGGCATCGGTGTCGATGAGTTTGGGGAGGATCCCCGGCGGGAAGCACATCGGGTTCACCGGCTGTGGCGGCTCCTCGGGGGCAGGGACGGGCTGAAGGGATTGGCACACCGAGACACAAGAGGTCCTACAAATCAGGCCTGGCTGTCCATGGGAATCCTTTTGAGCTTTACGAACTACAACATCACATTATCCCTGGGTGCTCATCAAATTATGGCGCATTGAGGCAGCAGTCTTACAGTTGTGCATGTGTGGGACGCGGCCCACCTGAGGAGGGATTGTTGGAGCATGAAATATAGGCGCGCCATGCGGTGGTGCATCATGGATGGATTGGGCGAGTGCGGTGGCATCATGTAGGGCGCCCCGAACCTGCCCGGCATCCCCGGCTGCAGGCCGCCGTGCCAGGGCGACGGAGATGTTGCGTGGGGAGGCGGGGGCATGTGGGCTGGCGTGAAGGCATGGTTCTGCTGCATGGCGCTGTGCGGGAGCATGTGCTGGGGAGGTTGCTGCTGCTGCGCCATCCAGGGCGTCAC
Source organism: Tetraselmis striata (assembly GCA_006384855.1). Classification (NCBI taxonomy): domain Eukaryota; kingdom Viridiplantae; phylum Chlorophyta; class Chlorodendrophyceae; order Chlorodendrales; family Chlorodendraceae; genus Tetraselmis; species Tetraselmis striata. The sequence goes on along the minus strand of VCJN01003309.1, from coordinate 11,732 downwards.
CTAAGCTTGTTGCATGTGGTCTGCGGGCACGTACAGTTCACATTCGTACGGCGCCGAGCAACAGGTGGGCGCACTTGTAAATAATCGCATAGGCTTCATTCGCAATTTGCAATGGATACTTCATACGAAGGGGTATCATTAAGAACAGAACTACCCTGCTAATTTATCACTGTGCCAGTCTTTATCCGTATCCCGCGGATTTTTTGAGGGGGGGAGGGGGGGGAATAGATTCATCAGCATTTGGAGCTTGGAAGCAGGTCATGCAGTGGTGTACCTGCTGTGCCTCCAAGCTTTGGTCTTGGAACAGCCAGAGCGGCACCACGCCAGCTTCTAGGTGTAATTAACACACCGTGTTGCAGCAACACCGCCTAGGAGTGCATCTGCCAACTACTGTACACCACGATGCTGCTGCTATAGGCTAACGCTGGTATGATGTCCCAGCCTGTAGCACACGCACACGAATGCTGCCACAGTGATTATCACCGCACCCGCCTGGCGCCGGCTGCGCCCTTGACCAGAGCCGCGCAGTCGCCCATACGAGCATCTGCGTCAATCAGCATCTGCCCGGGTGCTCACAGGTCGGCGACATCCAGCCCGGTGGCGTTGTGGAACAGCAACTTGGCGTGCTCCCACAGCGCAAACTCGCCCTCGTTGCAGGGGTTGTCACGCAGGATTGCCTCCGTCTCCGCGCTCACCAGGGGCCCCTGGGATAGGATGTGCTTTGGTATGTGGGTCGCTCGGGCTTGATTGTTGACCTTGCCATTCTTAAATCGCATCGCCGCGCCCGCGAAGACACCCGGCAACCGCTCTTCCAGCAGCGCCATTGTCTTGCCCATTCGCTCAGAGAGTCCGATGACGGTGTACTCCTCCATGTGTGCCATCGCCTTGCGTACCAGAGGTGCGGCCGCGGCCGGGTTGCAGCTCACTTTTTGGTACTGCTCAAAATCATTCTGACTCAGAAAGTGGAGAATGGTGGATGCCTTGTGGGAGAGGTCAGCATTCTCGCTGCAGCTGGAGTTGGTCGCGGCTGCTTGCGAGACGCAGTCGTTGAACGACATGTCAGCACAGCCGCAGGGGTCCGCCGCCCGCTTCCGCTGCTCCGCCAACGCCAGTCCGCGCAGCCGCGACTTGGGATCCACAGCATAGTAGTACCGTGATTTGTAGCGCTGGACGGGGTTGCGCATCACGTTGATGAGGTGTACATCTGAGACGTCGCCGTCCATCATCGCCCGTATGGCCGTTGACCCGAAAAAGTCCACAAAAAAGGTGTGGCAGTCGTACACCGCCGGGGAGCCGCGAGACTTCATAAAGAAGTCCACGACCTTCCGTGCGTTCGCCCCTGGGCCAGGCCGATCATAGTAGAGCCCACTTCCGGCGGTGTATTGCGCGAAGCGGTTCCGCTTCTTCAGCGCCGCCAGCGTCTGCAGCATGGTGGTGCTCCCCGCCTTGTCGATTCGGTTGTAGAACACCAGCGGCGCTGGCTGGACCCTCTGCCTGGTCGGGCCCCCGGCTGGCGCGGGCTTTGGCAACGATGAACGTGCCCGCGTCACCCGTTTGGCGTGTATATTTTTTGCCGTATCATGATAGCTGGCGGCTGACGGAACTGGCGCGCCGAGCAGCAGCAGCAACAGAAGCAGTAGCAGCAGGAGCGGGGAGGGCGAGCTGCCTGGCATGCACCGAAGAGGTGACGAGCGCCACATGTCGCCCCCCGCCGCAGCCTCGTGCAGATTCGACACGCGCCTTGGAGGGGAGAGGAAGACACACTCCCGACTGAGAATTCAACTGTCCGTAAGGGATTCGTCTTGCTCAAGTTGGCGGGTGTGTGGTGGTCGTGATGTCGTGACACACCCACATACATAGTGACACACAATAATAACTAAGTAGGACTAGTTGCAGCCAGGCAAGCGGTACTGGCGGGAGCAGGGGGAGGCAGGTGGGCTGTACTGGCGGAGAGTGTTGCGCTGATCCTACCATATTAATCACGAGGTGAGTCGGTGAGTCTGTCTATCGGTCTGTCTACGACTGTCTGTCGCCGATTTTCTGAACGGTTTTGCATATAGATTATTAGATACTGTAGATTGGAAAATTTATCCGCTATTAATGATTTTAGATTCCGTAAAAATTCCGCGCAGGACAAAATAACCGTCGTCGCGTCCGCTTTATTGCTGACTACCGGTAGCGACTACCGGTACCCGGGTACGGGTACCGGTCGGCCGTCTGCCGGCGGCCGAGCCGCCGCCGGTCGGGCCGGTCGTCGCCGTTCGTCAAGGCTACGGGGCGGGCATGGCGCTAAGCGCCGAGCCCGCCCCGAGGACCGGACCCGGACGCCGGACGTCGTTCGTCCGTCGCCAAACGCCGGACATACGGCCGTCGCCCGTCCGCCTCGCCGCCGGTCCGTCGACGGACGCCGGGCCCCAGGTCGGCGGGTCGGCGGACGCGGGGCTGTACAATGTAGTGATACTACTACGATTGATCCTTGCGGCTCTCTGGCTTCCACACTCCTGCAACGAGTCTACTTGTATGATGGTAAGTGGTGACCCGCGGCGCGCAGAACGATTATTTGCCCCCCACTCTGGCGGCCGGAGACGACAGGGCTACGATGTCGCTACGATGAAATCCTTAATCCTACTACCATATTGATTACAAGGTGAGTCTGTGCGTGCGTGCGTGCGTGCGTGAGTGCGTCTGTCGCGGAATTTTGGAACGTAGAAGTAAAGTAAAGTTCGCCCCGGGACGTCGACCGAAGCCGCCCCAACACTTGACCTCTTGCGCCAACTGCAGTCGTAGGTCTGGCATAGCCCATAGACCATTGCCTCATTCGAACCCCGAAGGGCTAATGCATCACCTGGGGAAACCCAGGACACGCCGGGACAAAATTGCCGAAAATGCATCAGCCAGGATTTGATACCCGGACCTCTCGCGTACGAGACAACTGCTCAACCGAGCGGACACGGGACGTATGTTTTCGGAACGTTTTCGCATGGATTATTAGATAGATAAAGATGCATCCGTTATAGATTCTGTAATAATTTCGCGGAGGCCAAAATATCCGTCGCGCTTACTACCTTCTCTGACTACCTGCACTGTACCTGCACCGGCACGGTTACCGGTCGGCCGGCCGGCCGCCCGCCCGCGGCCGCCGCCGGTCGGACCGGTCGTCGCCGTTCGTCAGGTCTACCGGGCGGGCATGCCGCAAAGTGCCGAGCCCGCCGCGTGGACCGGACCCGGACGCCGGGCGCCGTCGGTCATCTGTCGCCGGACGCCGGACGACCGTCGCCCGTCCGCCTTGTCGCCCGCCCGTCGACGGACGCCGACGACGGACGCGGGTCGGCGGACGCGGGGTTGTACAATGTTGCGAGCGACTACCAGGATTGATCCTCGCGGCTCTCTCGATTCCACACTCGTCCTGCAACGGGTCTACTTGTTATCCTACCATATTGATTACGAGGTGAGACTGTGCGTGCGTGCGTGAGTGTGTTTGTCGCCGACTTTCGGAACGGTTTCGCATAGATTGCTGTTAGATAGATCGACAATGTTTCCGTTATATTATGCGTAATAATTCCGCGGAGGCCAAAATATCCGTCGCGCTTACTACCTGCTCTGACTACATGTACCGTACTTGTAGCGGCACGGGAAATACCGGTCGGCATGCCGCCCCGCTGCCCGCGGCCGCCACCGCTGCCGCCGCGGGGCATGTCGTTGCCGTTCGACAGGTCTACGGGGCAGGCAGGGCACGAAGTGCGGAGCCCGCCGCGTTGACCGGACCCGGACGCCGGACGCCGTCGGTCGTCCGTCGCCGGACGCCGGACGACCATCGCCCGTCCGCCTCGGGCCCCGGGTTGGCGCGGGTCGGCGGACGCGGGGCTGTACAACGTTGCGACTACTACGATTGATCCTCGCGGCTCTCTCGATTCCACACTCATGCAGCGCGCGGGTTTACTTGGTAATATTAATTACGAGGTGAGTCTGTGCGTGCGTGCGTGCGTGAGTGTGTCTGTCGCCGGCTTTCGGAACGGCTTCGCATAGATTATTGGATAGATAAAAATGTATCTTATAGATTCTGTAATAATTCCGCGGAGGCCAAAATATCCGTCGCGCTTACTACCTGCTATGACTACTTGTACTGTACATGTACCGGCACGGGTACCGGTCGGCCGGCCGCCTGGCCGCTCGCGGCCACCGCCGGTCGGGCATGTCGTCGCTGTTCATCAGGTCTATGGGGCGGGCATGGCGCGAAGTGCCGGACGACCGTCTCCGTCGCCGTCGCCGTCGCGGTCGCCGGACGGACGCCGGGTCCTGGGTCGGCGGTTGGCATACGCGGGGCTGTACAATGTAGCGACTACTACGATTGATCCGTACGGCTCTCTGGCTTCCACACTCCTGCAATGGGTCTACTTGTATTACTTACGAGGCGAGCGTACGTCTGATCGACACTCGAGTGAGGTCTGTAGGGAGTATGTGCGTCCGTGCGTGACTCTGTCGCCGAATTTCAGAACGGTTTCGCATATATTACTAGATATATCGACAATATATCCGAACCTATCCTCACTTCACGCTCACCCAGGCACCACTACCGGTCATCCTCCTCTCGGCACTCTTTGTCAATTATATGGAGGGAGACCAGTCTGCCGCGAAGCAGGGCGCAGCGCGCGGCGATGGCGGACGAGGCGGTGGCGGAGGACAGCACCGCCGCCACCGCGGCCAGCACTGCAACGGAGTTGTGCTCCTGATGTAAGCCAAAACATATGTGGTAACCCCCCCCCCCCCCCCCCCACTTTACCCCCCCCCCCTTTTCTGCTGTCTGATGTTTGCTGACTGCCGCCCGCTCCCTACCCGGAGACCTTTAACGTAAAAAAGATCACCACAATAAGGTTGTGTCAAAAGTCAATGTCAGAAAAACACTGTACCCCGATGTGTGTGCCCGCTTTGGCAAGGCAGCGCTAACGCTGATCACCCCGGTGAAAACCAGGTTCACCAGCGTATGCCCCTTCTTCCTTTTCCCTCATCTCTGAATTAGCTAGGATTGCTTTATGTGTGCCGGGCTCACAAATTGAGTGCGAGCGCGTGTTCTCTCTTGCGGGTCTTATCACCATGCACTTAAGAAATAGAATGAACCTGGATAACATGGGTGCCTGCATCTTCGTTCAGAGGAACCTGGACTTGGATGCCAAGGTCAGGGACCTAATGGCGTCGTACTACGGGTAGGATGCTTTCAGCGCCGTGGCGGCGGATCTACTCAAGCCATGTAGAGAGGATTGGCTGGTCAGCCAAGTCCTTAAGAGTGAGGGCGAGGGGGAGGCCAACCGCATTCAATGGGAAGCAGTGGAGTCTACGCTGAAGCAATATGGAGCCGAGCCAGCGGATGAGGAGGCGGGGGGTTAGAGGGGTTTTTATGCCATCATGCATGCTGTTTTACGCGTGTTTCACTATGCATGTATGCGTTGGGACATCATTGTTGGACACACACAAATGTACAGACAGTAGGCTTCTCCCCTCTGTAGGCAATTTAATGATATATTACATCTTCCACCACGATTGCTGCAATGCTGCCCCTCTGCATCCGCCATGGCTGCCCCTTTATTTGCCCTTCACTGTCCCGCCCTTCCCTATAATCCGCAGTTTCAGTGCTAATGCAGCCTGCATGCAACCTGCAGTACTGCAGCCTGTTGAATGCAGCCTACACTGCAGTCTGTATGCAGCCTGCAGTACTGGAAAGTGGACTGCAGCAGTGCAGCCCAGCCCTGGTACATACTGTAGGCGGATTTCCAGCATATTTTCGTTTCAACAGCAGGCAGAACCGCGGACGATGAGCAGAATTCAGGCGGAACTTCAGGTGGCGGCGGAATTTAATCCTTAGTGGAATTTTGTTATTCCGCCTACTGAAATTCACGGGCGGGCTGACGAGGACCTCCGTGCCGCGACTCGCCAGTAAAGGTGATGGGTTTGTTGACACTCACTGACACGGAGTCGGGCGACGAAGGCAAAGTACAGTAAACGCCAGTAAAGGCGAAAGGATTCACCACTCCCATTAGCACCGCCCAGTGACCGTGTGAGTAGAGCCGGCCCGAGTAATCCGGAGCGGCTCGGCCTAGCCCGCCTGCTGTTCTACCCCTTGGCTTCTCTGGCACCCTTTGTGGCAGCTTGCGGTACGAGTGCAGGTGGGTCACGCACGTCGGGCGGCCCGCGACACGAAGCCGGGCCGAGAGCAGCGGGTCCGGATGTCCCCGGGGGCGGGCCGCCTGGCGGGCCGCCATGCTGTGCACTGCTGAGGAGGCGGCGCTGCTGGAGTGCAGCTCGCGCAGTAGCGGCAGCCATCGCTCGCCGCGCCCTCTTGGGAAGGTGTCGTCGCCTTCGGTCGGCAGCCCCGGCAGTTGCCTGCTCCTGGCCCGTGCCTCCAGCGCCCCGCAGCTGCCTCCCCGGAGCACACACCCCGCGCCCTTCTATCTGGCGGATATCCCCATCAAGCTGTCGCCGGTCAGTGCGGACGCCCAGCAGGGGCCGGCGCCCCTGTCCGCCGGCGCCCCCTCCGTCGCTACCTCCCACTCCTTGGCAATCAGGCAGGGTGGGGCCATCCTGCGCAGCCTGAGCGAACGGGGCCCGTCGCTACTCCGCAGCAAGAGCTTTGGGCAGGAGCTAACGCACGGGGGTGGGGAGCATGAGCGGAGCGTGCCCGGCCACCCTCTGAACACCCACCACAGCCTGGAGGTGCGCACGCTATGCCCTCTCCCCATGCCGATGGGATTATGCTGCAAGGGCAATACAACGGGGTATTCGAACTGTTACCGCTCAGTCAGGCAGGAAGAGGATTGGAAGAGGCAGCAGTGCGAAGGGACGCATGTTCCCGCAGGGCAAAGGGGGAGGGCAGACAGTAGGAAGCCCGCAACCTCACCTGCACCCCTCCTGGCGGTCCGCAGGACGACGCGCGCAGCTTGCTCCGCACCCACACCATGCCGGCAATGGAGGCAACATCGGTCACCACGCCCGCCATCGGCAGCCGTGGGTGCATCCGACTGCCAGCGCTGCGGACGCTGATGAAAGTGTTTGCGGGTCTGATAGTAGTGGCAGTCACAGTAGCGGCGATGGTGTACGGCAAGGAGCCCATGAACGACCTGCTGCTCTGGCTGGGCCAGCACAATGTGTGCCCCCCCCCCCCCCCCCCCCCCCCAAATCGGGAGGCAGCGATCCCTGCAAGCACAGATAGATGCTAACAGCATGCCTACCACCCCCCTTCCTTTGGTGATATGTTTTGGCATGGCAGAACCCGCGCGGCATGGCCATCTTTGTTGCCATCGAGGCGGCGTCCGTCACGCTGCTCATTCCTGTGGTGCCGCTCATCGTGGGCGCCGGCCTTGTCTTTGGATTTGCAAAGGGCCTGCTGTGCGTGTGGGCGGGCGGGGCGCTCGGCCAGCTGGGTGCCTTTCTGCTTTCGCGGTGAGATGGCCCCCCTTCCCCCCCCCCCCCCCAAAAGCGCCGCCCACCCTGCACATGGCCCTTCCCTTCTGTCCCGCCCCGCTCACTACAGCTCACCGCCCATGACCCCCCCATTCCCTTCCTGGATTGCCTCTTCCGGATACCCAGCTACATTCTGCGTGACTGCCTGGTGAGTGCGATGCAAAAGCGATTCGCGGGATGGGACGCCCTGGACAAGGCCATCCAAGTGGAGGGCTGGAAGCTCATCATCCTGCTGCGCATCTCCCCCCTGGTACCGTACAACGTGCTCAATGTCATGCTGGGATCCTCCGGCATCACCTTTAAGACGTTTGCCTTCTTCTCCACTGTTGGTGCGGTCCCCCTGCACTCCGCCCCCTGCGCCCGCCAGAGGCGGGCGAGTGAGCATCCAATGTTCAAAACTGCTCGATGATATCATTCGAGGCTTGATATTCCAGAGTGGAAATTGTGGCAGTCCATGTCAGTATGTACATGCAGTTTACCGTCAACGATAACCATACGTCCAAGTCATAAACACATTGAATATACTTAGATACATTTGAGCCTCTAAATTCCTGTGGTGTCTGAACACTGACGCACAGTGCTGGGGCTGCGCTGCCCCGCAGGCATCATCCCGGAGTGCATGATCACTGTCTACTTCGGCACCCTCGCCGGCAGCGTCGCCAACGTGATCAGCGGCAACGCCGGCCCCGCGGGCCCCATGAAGCTCGTCGTGTTTGTATTCGGCGGCATCGTGATGCTCCTGGCGGCGCTCTACGCTGGATACGTCACCAAGTGAGCGCTTTCATCCCAGCTTCACACGCCGTCCTGCATGCTCGCCCATACCTGTGTAGATCTACCATCATATCGCGTATATCCTCTCATCCACATCCGGTCACTCTCTTTGATATCTAGTCATATTGTGATGTGGCCGTCCATGATTTCTTGGCTCTGTATCCCTGAAAACGTCCAATACTTCGCGAGTGCTTGTAGTGCCTACTGTTTCAGGGTTGGGTTATATCTGATGACACTCGTCACCAGCTACGGGTTCGTCCGATTGCAGAGTGAATTTGCGGGAGCGCGCCCGCTCAGGGCGCGATTTGTTTCAGCCTTTTCTTGTTCGTTGTTTGGTCTGTGCTTTTGCATATGTGCACATTGCCTGCCCCCCCCCCCCCCCCCCCCCCCCCCGGTCCTCCCCCTGCCCCCTTTTGTCCCTTCCCCCCTCCCCCGCCTTGCTGGGATTGCCACTTATCCCCCTGCCTGGAACCCCGCAGGAAAGCCATACGCAGGGCCGTAGCCCGGGCAGAGTTGGCGCAGGACATCGAGGCTCTGCACCCTCTCGCGGCACAGATGGAGCTGAGCAGCTCGGCGGCTGCGGACGGCGTGTCGTCCTCAGACTCAGGGACGCCTGTTCCGGAGACGGCGCACCAGCGGCGCGCGGAGCACAGCGGGCCCGCCCCGCGCGCGCAGAGCACGCTGCGCTCGTCGGTGTTTGGCGGCATGCCAGGCATGGCGATAACGGCGCCGGTGATGGTGAGCTCGCAGGATGCGGAGAAACGCTTGTAGCCTACTCTGGCAGCCCCCCCCCCCCCCCCCCCCTCCGGGAGGGATGTGGGGCGCTTTGTCTGCGGCAGTTTTCAACCACATCAACAGGGGAGGCAGCATCAGGCATGGCGGGCTGCTGCTCGTAGCAAAGTTAGACATGAACAAAGAGACAGAGATGTCAGAATTGGAAATTAAGTTTTAAAGTGCTTCTAGTTTTGGAGCGGAGCGCAGAGAGCTCAATGGGAATCAGCGTCAATTCAGGCTGCCCCCGCCGTGGCTCTACAATCACTCAAATCAATGCACTTGTGTGCATGAGGACAGTTCTCGTGCTGCCGATGCCCACTGTTGGCATTGGCGACATGTGACTGCGCACGGGACAGGGCATGGCCTCGAGACCGCGCTTTGGCGTTACTCCTGGGGTACTGCTCTCCATCACCGAGGACATGTCGCTCCAGCCCCTCGGCGGTAGCAGCGCTAAGTGAGGGGACTGCTACTTTCTGTCTGGACTAAGCAATATATTTGCATGACTCCTTTCCCATCATACATTTCCCAGGCCGCTCTTGCTGCTTGCGTCACCCATCCTGCACAGTTTTCCCGTGTGATTCAGTGGACTACGTGCGCGCAAATATGGCTCAGTGTATTGCTGATTTGCATTGGGCGCAAAAAATAAGGATCCGCATCAGAGACTGCTCAAATACCAATGTCGTGTGCATTGACCGGATCAGGAAGTAAATGCATCAACGTATGAACAAATCGATCTTTAGCCGTTGAATCAATCTACGCATTGATCGATGAACAGGGGGTCGACCTATCAGACATATCGATCTTTCGCCGCACAATTAATATACGTCTTATTTGGCCGCCCAATTACTCCATCGATGCATCGATTTTCTGCCGTGGACAAATGAGATCAGAGATTGATACATAAAGACAAACAGGGCTTCTTTTGCCCTCAATTCACTTGAAAATTTCTAAAAGAACCCGCACCAGATCTTCACACCGCCGTCTTGTTAGCCACATCAATAATTAACTACGTCATTGAACGTTGAAAGGTAAGTTGCAAGTATGTGCGAAGCCCTTCTTCAAAGGGGGTGGGTGGGTAATTCGCGACTTTGATGAATCGATTTTTTTGGCTACACGTTGTGTATCAGGTGCATCAATATTTATCAGGTTCAGCGGTCTTAACAATTTCGAAAAAATATGATAAAGATCATCGAATCGGATCAAAACATCGACCTTAAATTCTCATAACACAAAATATAAATGACATCTTTAGCTCTCACGGCTTGATGCACGGACTTAAAGGACAAATATCATCCTCATAACAGCGCATCCAGCACCAAAGTGATACGCACGGCACGAAAAAGTATGAGAATGGCTCGCCTCAAGTGGTGCTCAAGGGTGTTAAGGAAGGCGGTTGCATAGTTGCCGTCATTGCCACTTCATTCTGCTAATGGCAAGATACCTGTAAGAAAATAAAGTTCGGGTAATCGGCGGCAATTCGTCCATATTACACACTTTCGACGACCAATAACAACTGGAACCCCTGGCCCTCTCGTCTGCGTTCAATTAACCTGCAACAGCCTACCCGCCCACTATTGCTCTCCGCCAGTCCTTACAATTACATTATTGCGTGGCCGTATTACTATGAACTACAGCAAGACTCCAGCAGCCCATTGTTGAGGATGTATGAAGTGTTGCTGCTGCTGGTTTGTGTCAGCCCGATGCAAATAGGCAGCAACACTTATGCAGGATACAGGTAGTAAGATTAGTGTCGATTCACAGACAAAATACCCGTGCCAACACGGGTATAAGAGCAGCAGTGCGAATATGTAGAAACTGCCCTATTGGTACCTGCAACAAAGCCAGGGGTCGAGCTATAGCATTCTTTCTCTCTCAAGTACACAGCCAAGCACATGGAATGGAGTCGAATTGAGGCTTATAGTAATAATAAGGGTTATTGTTACTCTTATAGGTGAGTTGACACTCAAATAGAAAAAGAAATTACGTGCATCAACATGATAGATTAGACTGCTAGGTATAGTGCTTGCAGTCCGGTTTCACTCCCAGCAGCAGTGAAGCCACAGGCATGTGCGAGTGGGAGAAGGGCTCCTCATCTCCAGTGCAGGATCATCATCAGTTGGAGTACCTTATTGGAGCAACGTGTTTTTGAGTACTTTATAAAGCGATGGACCTTAATGAACTGAAAGTTACTTACATAAATTCGCCGTTGCTACTTGTTCCACAGCGTCACCTACACATCCCGAATATAGGAGGTGATATCCACCGGTCAATCCCACCGCTGCCGGCGATCGCCGTTCCCAGTGCTGTCGAGGGAATAAGTTTCCCCGCTTTGTACGCGTAGAGCCACGCTGCTGCTGGACAGAAGACTCCGTCCCAGCTCCTCGGCGTCCATGATAGTGGACACAATGTCGTTCTCCTCGTAGATGCTACCGCGCAGCCAGGACGCCACACGTGGTCCCTGCTGAGCCGGCGGCGCTTGCTCTGCGACAGGCCACGGGAGGACTTGGCTACGGTCGCCGATGCGCGGTGACGAGCTGCCGACGGCAGCACCACTCCCCCGGCGCAGGGTCGAGACAGCGGCGGCGCGAGACTTGCCCGAAATTTCCAGCGAGATGGCGTCCAACGCGCCGAGGCTGCTTCGAGGGCTACCCAGGTCCATCGACTCCACCTCGCTGACCAGGTCCATCAGAGACTCGTCGAACCCGCTCAGGTCGGTAACATATCGCATTGCAGGC